>NPHW01003154.1:0-12028 GCA_002240705.1 Elaphomyces granulatus
TAGCGTCGGGCCCAAGGGGATAAGCCTTCAGAGCTTTTTAAAGCGGCCGCAGTCCAACGTCCGCCCTGATCTGAACTGACCTGATTTGCAAGCAGTTCAATTTCACCGATGGATTTACCTGAGTACAGAATGATGGATCGGTGCCTAAAACGGCTAAAAAGGATCTATATTATTGTCATCTTGAATTGTCTTAACTTTACTTGATGCTTGTATCTGAGCTTAGCCGAGGGCTTGGGTCACGGCCCCATCAGCCTTATGCAATTGCAACCGGCAAAGTTCAAACACTCTGACGGCTGGGATAAGGCTGGGCTGACGCTAGAGCAAGGAAGGAGAAGGAAGGAGAAGGACCTGGGGTGATTGCAGCGCTGTCGGAGATATGCTTCCATTCATCTTTTTCTTTTTTCTGCAGACGAATATACGCCTCAAATTCACACTGGGCTTAAGCACAGTTTCGCTGGCAATTCTTAGTATCGTTCTCCGTCGCATAATGGTACTAGTATGATATTAGTTTTGCTATCAGTAATGCATATGCACATAATGATCATCTTCACTTTCACCATTCAGAACAATTCTTCGACATGAATGATTCTCAAAAATCTCACACAAGCTTAGAGTGTAATTGAGTGTTACTCCAAATATTTTCATCCTAGTTATTAGTTTTAAATAGGCATGAAAATGTTGATACATGTACATACATACAATACCAGCTCCCTAGCGAGTACCTTAAGAACTTGAAGTAGGGAGTGGAATATTCACTTGTTCGTGCTCTCTCTGACGAACTTGGTATGTAATTTTGTAAGCTACAGATACACAGGCATGTGCTGCTAGCACCTGATCTCTAATAATTTAGATACTTCAATATATAAAGCAGTGGTGCATTAATCTTTGGACTTCGGCACTAGTAGAGATCTCCATATTATAGAATCAAATATTAAATGAGAGAAGACGGAAAACACCATAGCAAGAGGAAAACGAAGCCTCTTACTATGATAGTTACTCATAGTCGACTCTCAAATATAATACTATTGTTATTAGGTCCTTACACCGTTTCGGCACCTTCCAGGCCCATGCAGCGTTCTCTTCTACTTCCGGAGGAACGAAACCCAATTCGGCGCGAAACCCCTCCTTTCTCTGCACATGTGGTGCTTTGTAGAAAAGCCGCTTCTTGTCCCCACATAAAAATATTAACATTAGGGTACTCCAGGTCATTCACCCTGGTCTGGGGACTAAAGAGAAAGAAAAGGGAAAGATAAATGAGAAAAGCAACGAGAGGTAGAAACTAGCAGGAAAAGCAAATGCGAGAGACAGTACATATCTCCTCCGCAGGGGTCAGATTTACCCTGTTATCAAAGTATTTATTCTATCTAGTTTCCCATTCTGTATGAATGTGACTCTCTTCGCCTTATGATAGTGGTTGGTTTCTATTGTCTCCTGCTTTCTGACTGTTCGATTCGCTTGCTGGTCTAGATGTATATCATTTGTAAAGTTAGGCAAGCGTTCCAACCTGAACAGGGTCCATGTGCCGAAAGAAAAAGCATATATGTTGTTCAAAAAGAGACGAAGCCTGCTGCTCCATTGCATACTGACTCGACTTGTAGTAAAAGGGCCTATAGCCGTGGCAAGCATGACGTCTCAGGAGGCACAGAATAAAGATATCACATTAGAAAGGCATATCTGTGGGCACGATAAGAGTGATCAAATCACAAGACATGTAGCGCGATGACAAAACGACACTGATCGCCATCACATTATTTGTCATATGCAATATGCAATATGGGAGTAGGCTTGGCTGGACTGATCTGATCATTGTGATTATTGCATAGGTTAAGTAGTTATTCGTATTGAAGAGTCTAGACTACAAGTAGTAGAATAAGGACGGAACTAAGAGATTTGTAATCGTTGAGGCGCACAGTAGCGCACTATTGTTAATGCATAGATCCACCTGTGGAGCTTAAATTAATGCACTCCCTGTGTAAAAATAATTTCCACAAATCTGTCAAGAATCAATAGAGTGTTCGCCTGGTGGTTGGTAGAGTCATGTAGTCGGTATAAGGCTAAATATAGAGTCACGCTAAAAATTTAAACTTCGACTCTTTCGGAGAGCCTAAATCCTACTGGTCAGTAAAGGAACCTAGAACCTTGGAAGTTTGGAGTTACTAGTCGGAACCCTGGAAATTGGAAAGTGTGGGTCTGTGCTCAATACCTTGTATCTTTAAATTACCAATTATCATAGGCTGCGACATAGCACATTAACTGGAATACCAGAAATGGCGGTCTACCATCCGAATAACACCTTTCAGGCAATATTTATGGCAAAATAGTAATTTATAATAGTTGCCATAGGTGTATACAAACGATTAACAAAAAATGATTGGTTTATAATTGTATCGCATCTTCAAATTCCTCATAATTAATATACGGTAATTGATTGCCGTATTACTGTCTTAGTTATTAATCGATATTAATCTGTTAAAATTTAATGGTGTATTACTTAACTCACAATACCCAATTTCTGTATAATATCTTTAAATTCAGAGATAGGTTAAAGTTTTTTCTTTTTGAGATGAAAACCGCTATTTCGGTGTAAAAGGGTTAAGGTTAAGGTGATCCATTCCAGTTAGGGTGCGCTACATTACTTCGATTGTTTGGTAGCAAAATAATAGTGGTTCTCCAAAGAAAAAGCAATTGCTTGAAGAGTGATTTCAGGTGATCCGAGACAACCGCGATGTGAAGATGCAACAATGGGTTCCAAGATGATTGATTTATTTCTCGCCACTTAGCCTTTACTGGCAGGAATTGCCGGATTTAAATGCGGTCACACTGTTTAAATGGCAGGCGACAGCTAGGATTTTCATTCTCAGAATTTGGGAAGGGTTTGCTGATACGTCATGATAAGCTGATATCGATTGCATACTCGATAAAGATGGTTGTACACTCGAGTCGAAGAAACGTTTTTGTAAACCGGGGGCCTTCTAGGTATAGGGACATTGACAAATGGAAAGTAAGTTATAATAAACAACGATAGTTGTATCCCTATGAGGTAGCGTAGAAAATAAACTTAGAGGGCATACATATGTAGAGTCTTGGACTTGTGCTCGAAAGTACATATTCCAATAATCGGGCTTACCATAGATATACCGGGGCGCAAACAACGTCACAGTGCATTTAATCATGAATATGCAAGTAATCTAATTCCGTGGTATTCAGTTAGCACTAGTTAATTGCAACGTTTCTGGTCGATGCTACGGTAGACGTGTTTATGGAACATGCATGTTGTATAGAGTTATATTCGACTGGGACAACCTTGGTGGAAGAAGTAAATATATCCTTCGTGGCGGACTCTAACACGCAGCAGGTAAGATACAAAAGTAATAAAACCATTAATAAATTGTTGAATATTAAAAAAAAAAAATAGATTCAGCCCTATAATAATTTGCTTTAAATTACCTCGAGTCAATCGATATTATTACCTCAGATATTATATAACTTGAACGGTTACTCTCGCTTTAAAGTTGTAAATGTTGGAACCCAACCTCTATATAAAAAATACATTATTAGGTACTTCCAGAATTTATATGCCCATATTTTCGACTATGAAGTCATTATTTAACAAATACGTATTGAATCATAACCTAATTTACTATGCGGACAAGTATCCCTGAGTGAGATAATAATTATGATGGCCGCGGCTGGCTTATAGAGAGACTCTGGAATGAGATGCATTTAGGTCAAGTCAGTATGTATTGAAATGCGCAGGATGAAGCAACCGGATTGGTAATTGAAAGCAAGTACGATTTCAATGCTAACGCATATCTGCTCTAGCTAGATACTCGGGTATGTGTCCGTGCTTCGTAAATAATCAAGTAATGGCAGAAAGGATTGTAATATGGAGTAATTAAAGGAATCATTTTGCCAGCTTGTTTGTAACATGGCAAACGTATTGGTCAAATTTTGGAAGGCTTTCGGATAACAGAATACCTTTACCTGCTGCTTGGTTAGTCTTACTGTCGCAATGATCTGAAGAACGCCAGTCAACCTAGAGATGTTTCGTATAGGAACTTGGGATAAGACGCTTCTATTAATGCATATTGGAACGTCACAATGATAAGATTGCTGGCCCCAGCTATCTATTTGAAATAAATAAAATCTAATCTTGTTGAACCAAATTTGCAGCAATCCAGACCTTGCGATTTCATGGTATTATCTGAGTAAAGTTCCACTGTGTATTCAAACCGGAAGATTAAACCGAGGTATACCTGTAGGCAAAGGTGATTCTTGTGGCGAGAGGCAGAGAAATGGGAAGCGGGCTTTAGTCGTATCAGCATACTGGAATCATGTTCCGTGTTTTATTTTAAGATATGGATAACAGTTCTTTGCAAATTTGTATTCCAATGTGTCTCGGTTTCTGTGGGCGCCTTGAAATGGCTATTTATTACAACAAAATTCCGTCACATTCAAAGTTTGTACTGGTCGTGTGCTCTTCCACGAGGATATCCATGCTTTGGGTCCGTGACTGGCTTTGAAGTAGTATACTTCTAAAGAGATAACGGTTAGCGCCATTCGAACTTTCAAGTACAAAGAGCACTAAGGCAGTGGTGAGAAAAGTTACGCCCCCGGATCCTCGAATATAAACTTGGTATTGGTTGAGAGCCACTGCAGTTCAAACTTCTCGGAAACTCCGTCCTGTTTCGCCACGCATGAGCGACTGCTAAGCAGCTTGAAAGGAATGCTTAGATAGACGAGAAGAAAGCTCCTATTAATGGTAGAGAGGTCGTAGAGGAGTGAAGTGGCAAAGTCATCTAATCGACACAAGCATAGTAAAGATGGATTTCATCTTCCTGAATTTGGGGGAGAAAAAGAAAATATAGAAATCAAAATAAAATTGGCACTACTAACTGCTCGTGATCACTAGCATCTAAGCGAGCTTTCTTATTATGTAGGCGTCATGTCCTCCTTATTACGCTTTGACAGTTTCAATCCAATCAAGCCCAAGCGCTTAGTCACTATAAATAGTGTTGATTGGATATCGTTTTAATACCAGTGCTAAAGGGTTTAGTTCTAGAAATGATAAGGAAAGAATTGGAATATAGAGGTGGGGAAATTTTTTCCCTCGCATTAATTATGTCGCGGGAATGTTTGAGGCTTAGACTTAAGGGTGTTTGCAGAACATTGAGTAGCCTCCCAGGAAAGAAATGTGACGACTATTGTGCTTTGAGTTTGGTATTCCTGGATACTGCAGTCTGCAGCCAAAGGCCCAGAAATAAAATAAGAGCTAGCACTGACAATCCAGCACTAAGCTCTGGAGAATGTAGTTCTGGAAATTTGTAATCCCCACCTCGTTTTACTTGAAAATCAAGCAGGTATTGGTGCACGAATAAGCTCACAGCAGGCCAGTTGAGGGGTTTGAATAGATTTTCTTTTCTACCAATATTAGGCTACTTATTCAACTCGATCTTTATATTTTTGCTATATCGTCGGAACATTATCATATGCTAAAAGATCGACAATGGCCATCGTAAGAAACATAATTTATTTTGTAGTTGGCACGCCTGTTAAGGCTCACATCGTCTATCGTAATGAAGATGTTTGCCTCCCAATTTATTGTTCATCACAATCCGGAGCTGGCCCCGACTATCTTGTTTCAAGTCAAGCAAAGTAGAGTCAAGTATAAAAGATAGAGGATGACTATAAAAATAGAAAAGAAGAAGTTTGAGAAACATGGAATATACAACTATTTATGAGATCAAAACTAGATTTCGCAAATAAAATTAATAATAATAGTAGTAGTAGTAGTAGTAGTAGTAGTAGTAAATTCAATGACGATGGCAGTGACGGTGATAGTGAACGGTTCGCTTGTTGATAAGTGGGGCTCTTATGATCTTGCAAAAACACAGTAGCTTCCTCAGAATTAAACCTTGTGGCACAGCATAGCCTACCCCTGGATAATAATCACTAGAACCAGCTTATTTTATTAACTCCCAATTGATGGGGGCCAATATCAGTCAGTCAAAATTCGTCCAGGGGCTGACTACTGTATCCAATCGCTTCATGTATATTTCCAACGGAGTCTTGGGGTATTGCTACCGAGTTTGGTACCGAAATCTTGATATTGACGTACAAATTGAAGCCTGAGCTTCGCAAACAGTCATATGAATTCAGTACTTTTCCAATAGCAATTCGGTACGAAACTGCTGAAACGTTGAAAATAGTGTGGAAACTTTCTTGAAGGTCTGCAGTCTAGTGATGCAGTCTGGGGAATACTTTCTCGCTTTCTAGAGAGTTCCTAGGCTAAGGCAATTTTCCACCTGGCAATTACTGCCAATTAGCGCAGCTACAGGTTTGAAATAAGCAATTTCCAGGGTGATGTAAGAGGACCCTTAAAACCCCTTGTCGAGTCAGTCCCGAGAGCTATAATCTTAGGAGTTTGATTTGTTGATAAAGTTGGACAACGTTCGGGAATTTTCTTTTTTGTGGGGGGGGGGGAACCGAGGTCCCTTTCCGGTAGTTACTAACTTAAAGAAGTAGGGCTAGCGTTCCAAGAATGGATATATCACCGTTTTTTGACTTTCAGCTTTTCTAGACTCGGTAATGTATTAACTAGAGACTTCGGCATTACTACTTTTATTGGTATCATTAAAGTAGGTTTAGACGCATTTAGGCAGGTATGGATAGGGGCTCGCAAGGTACATAGTTCTTTTGGAACTTTTTCCTATTTTTCGCGAACAAACTAGGACTGCAGGGGCAATCTGGTACAAAGGATTTAAAAGGTTCAATAAGACACGTGGCGGGCCTTTCTCAAGATACTGCCGAGGGCCCCTATGAAATCTCGCTATGATATGATCTTCATGGGGGGTTAGCGGATTTTCTAAACTAGTTAGACCGGACCATACAAACGAAGGCTAAAATACGATGGGTCGACTCCACCTTCTAGCTTGAAGTTTTCCACATGTATTTTTGCCCCCACAAAAGAGAGCTAGTAACTTAATCGAAATAGCTAAGAGTAGCCTCTGATTATCATTTTTACCATGGCATTACTTTGACGTCCGTGCAATCCTTGATCTGTGCATTCAACGCATCCCAGTAACGGCATGGATTTAAATATGCAGTAGAAATCCCAGATATTGAAGTCTTTACTCGTAATTGGTACATAGATCCTAGTCGCCATCCATTATCTCTATATTTACCTGGCGTATCCCCCAAAGAACTTATCCTTTACCACTGTTGCGTGTGTCTGAGAAACTTCTATCGCTTGGAAGTAAATGATATTCAAAACGAGCGAACAAGGATTACGATAAGTTCTTGAAGGTGCAACCAGGGAAATCACACACTTCCAGACTTCATTCTTGGAAAGAAACGACTTGGAAGTAACTGTTAAATAAGACCTCTTGAATTAACCCGCGGCTTCCTTTTTCAACATATAATGTCTTCACCAAGACAGAAACCTCCTACAAGGCAATTCAAGCTCCGGGCAGCGTGCAACCGGTGTCACGCATCCAAGGTCGGTAATTCCTCGAATTTGAACGTTTACAGATACCTCTATCCTTGGATCCCAATAGGCCGGCCTAACATTGATTTTAGGTTAGATGCACAGGCGAGAAAGACGGCTGTTCGCGCTGCAAGTATCTCCACCGTGACTGCGTATACAGTGAATCCCTCATCGGGAGGTCCCATGTATTGCGAGCGAGGAAGCAGATCGAGCAGTCTGTGACGCCACCGCCGCAACAATCTTGCTCCAGCGTTCCGCCCTTGCCATCAAATTGGCCGCCGATCGAAGAGTTGCGAGATCCATTGGATGTAGCCTTTTACGATATTTCAGACTGCAGCACCAAGCCGAACCTTGAAATGGAACAGCTAATACCGCCCCCACCGACACTTTATTCGACTACCTCATCTCGTTCTTTCAACGATATTGATAATAAGACATTGCCCCTTGAGGGGTTGGATCCACTTTATCCACTCAATTTGCCCGGAGGATTGCAAGACAATCTTGGTTGTAACACCGATGTCAATATCGGCATCGACTCCAACAATGACCCTCTTTTGATGACGCCGCCCCTTAGCTCGGCTTCCTCTGGCATGTGTACGCCGTCATGTTATCCTCTGGTCTCGCTAAGCGGCGAAACCCCTGAGAGTGACATCTCCGCCTCCGGTCCAGATTTCACAAATAGCTGTACACGCATCATTGAGGTCCTGTCACACTATCTACAAATCTGCACCCACGACCCGAATAGAAACCTATCGATAGATTCAATTCTTCATGTCTCCAAGTACACCATCAATTCTCTGACGGTTCTAACGGAAGATGCTTCATATACTCCCGGTTGTGGGGCTTCCCCGTTTCTAGTTGTTACAGCGCTCCAGCTTATTGTTTCGCTTTTCGAGAATGCACTTACGCTTCCAATAAAGAATGCGACGATGCCTACTTTCTTGATGGGGAATTACGAAATAGATTGGGATATAAGCTGCCAGCTGCGCATGCAGCTTATCACCAGAGAGCTATGGCGTTGCCTAGGCTTTCTTAACGCATTAGCTGTCCAACTGCAGGGCTTTGTCGTCAATATTCCAGATACTCCAGTGGCGGCTATGACCTCAGATTCTCCAGTCATGGGCGTTGACGCAAGCTTCTGCGAGGCAAAGTGCAGGGAGGTAATAGCACGGTTCGAGGCCTTGATCAGGCTTATAGAAGAGAGAGCTCGGTAAGACCCGGTGTCATTACCCCTCTCTTTTCATTCCATCTCGAGGAACAAGAAGAAAAAGAAAAAAGGGAGGGGATCGAGTTAATAAAACCAGTTTCCATTGAAAGTCGAGGCCTTATTAGCATTGCATAATATTCTTATTATTTTACTTACAGAGTGGCTATTTCTTTTTTATTTTTTTTCTTTGAGGATGCAGTCATGGCGATAGGGTAGGTTTTTGTGTACTATGATGTATGAATATAATTGAATAAACAATATACCTGTTAACTATGACTGTGGTTGAGGGAAACCCCTTGATTCTCATTACCTTACGATTCTCTCTATACGTATACAGGGTTTGGCTGCTGGAAGGTATCTTTATTCTTTTATGTTCTGAACCCAGTTACTAATGAAAATATCCCAGTCCCTAAACAACGACAAACAACAGATAATAACTTATCAAAGGATCGAAGATGCTCGTGAGCCATTTTGAAGGTGCTTACCACGTGCTATGTCTCTTAAGGTAAAGTTATTATTCAAACCGAAAGTTCTTACTAGGATTTATTAAGTCTAACTTATTAAACACCTACATAATTGACCAAAATATGGCAGGAGTAATAACATTAATTAGCAGTTGAACCGAGTCACGCTGTATGTCTGTATGTACTAAATATACGGAAGCTTTATAGACTCCGTATATGTGTTTGTTTTGTATTGAGACTTTTTTATCTATTTCTATCCTCTTTGTATTAACCTTTATGACAGGTAATGTACTATATCCATATGTCACCTAGTGAGTTGGGGGTGTGGGAAGGTACACACTACCTTGTATCCTCATTAGGTGCGTTATTCCCATCCTTAGTAAGGGTCATTAGTCAGGGTCCGAGTCTAGTCGTGTCGTTTAGAATATCAGCCTTTTTTTTTTTTTATCGGGGGCTGCAGAGGCAGCGCCACAAAAGCGTTGGGAACCCTACCTTATGATAGCCCTTCGCCCTATTCTTAATCAGCTCCTAGAATTTTAACTAGATCGATACGATAGATTATTCGGTTTGGTTCAGCCGCTATGGGTGGGGAATAATAATTCCCAGACCCCTGACCCTCTTTGGCAATTTTCCAGAGAATTCCAGACTGTGGGACCGAGACAAAGTTTGGGGATACCGAGCGCCGATCGGCGATGGGCCGTATGATATCTCCTATTAAACGCTAAGCTGATTTGGGTTCCAGTCGATGCTTTAGTAAGGTGGGGGATGCGTGGAGCCACGAAATCTCACCCGCGGACGAGGGGTGGGTGGTGGGGCAAAGATAGGCCAATCAATTGGTGAAAGGTTGCCGGAAGTGAGACTAGATTGGTCCACATGAACGGGAGCTAGAAGTTTCCGAATCTTCTAGAACTTCCAGCCCACAAATCTTAAAGCATAAACTTCACCAATACCATCATTATTTATAAAAGTTTCTAAATCAACTGTTTTCTAACCAGGTTTCCTAGCCGAGCCGGAACCCGGACACAATTCTTCTCGAAGAACCCGATTAATTATTAATAATTAAGATGATCTAGACTGAAGATATCGTCGACCCGAAAATTTGTTGGAGTATTGTGTGCTCTACTACAACACTCACTAACTTTGTTTCAAAGAAGGCATTACGGTATTAAGGCTGAGAGTTCGAATTCAATAACTCCTCGAAGTCGAACGACGAAATCTATACTAGGAACTTTACCATTTCATATTCCCAGCAAGTTTCCTCTCCTGCAGTTTTTTTTCAGTTCTTCTCACCTTTTTTCTCCTTAGAGAGGCACAGATCATGGAATTTCCCTGCCGAATGACAGCCTGTCCTTGGCATGAGCTGAAGCCCTCAGGCAAAGAGCCCAACCTGGTTACTCCTATCATATGGCGTGCTACAACTCCGAGGCATTATCACCACGTATATCGCTATTAGTATTATTGGAAAATCGTCTGCCTTACATTAACATTAACCCGGTTGGTTGCCAACGAAATCCGAATATTGAAATTTGACTGTGCCACATAGTCGCCTCTCCATCCTAATTCCAGCCTCTTATGATATATAAAGTCCTTTAGCTCGTCTTCTTACTTTCTGTGTTCCCCCTTTTTTTTTTTGAGAACATCAAACACAAGCTACTACTGAATAGCTAGGGTAATTCAAATGGCCATGAACCTCTCATTTATGGTTCGAAGTCGAGGACACCTAAACTGGAATTCATAATCCATGGCGCAGCCATCCATTGCTGAACACAGGCCTCAGGATAGAATGGCAGGCCACTGCTCACCATGTTGAACCGTCGGAAAGGAGATAAATGGGAAAGAAAAAACAGTAAAAAAACTTCCCGAGACACCGTCCATCGGTCCTCGTGGCATGAGAGGCTAGGTCGCACTCTACGTGTCTCTGTACTTGACTGGCAGGGTGTGATCGACTTCTAGTGACGAACACCTCCACAGCTTTCGATATTGTGACTACGTTCAAACCCGTCAGTCAAGTTTTCTTTTACGGGCACGGAGATGAAAGAATCCCAGCCGAAGTCTCAGAACTCGAGCAAAAAAAGACCCTATCAAGCTTCTTTGGCAGATGACGAGAGTTATACACAAGATCTACATTTTGATTCCTATCAGACCCTCTTCGGCAGTGTTGGATATAAACTGTATCCGTTTCAGTCTGTTTCAGTGAAACGTAAATCGTCCCCCGTTTCGTTTCGTTTCGTTTAGTTTCAATGAAACAGTCATCCGTTTCGTTTATATGTTTATATAAACCTATATGCCTTTATGTAGGCTGAGCTAAGCGCACCTACGTGGGTAGGTATAAACCTGTTATATGTGTTAACAAAATCTGTATTTTAAGACGGTTTAGCATTTGCTTGTAGTAGCATAACCACATATGTCGCGCATCGCGTCATGAGTCACGCGTCACGAATCATTCGATATATAATAGAGTTACATGACTGGCAGATCTTGATGAGATCAAGCACTGACAAGAACCAATGCCATTGTTGATGAATTTGAAGATTTTATCAAGGTGAGAATAAGTTAACCTAGGCTCTAAACTTCCTTTAGCTCTTCACGCGAGCCAATCCTGCAAGATACGATTCAAACACCACTCGAATGGTGGCTTGAACCGGTTGGAAATCTTACTACCTATACGGCCATCACGATATTCTATTCACGATCCCATAGGGCCAGAACGGGTATTTTCCGATGCGAAACATACGCTTGCACCTGAAAGAATACGCTTAGGAGCCGAAATGTTGGAGATGACGAAATGTTTGAAGAGCTAAGTTAGCATAACACCAAAGCGGCCGGTAAGGTCGAATGCCCTGGGACGAGGAACGAGTGAAGGGAATTAGG
>NPHW01003155.1:0-15256 GCA_002240705.1 Elaphomyces granulatus
GGGCTGAGCCTGCTGAGACTAGGCCCGTGTTGAAAGTGGAGTCAGTCAAAAGTGTTGCTAATCCTCTCTAGTATGTATCTCATTCCTCGAAATCCTCTACTTACACCCCTTCGCTTGCCCATGATGAACCGTCTCAATCCTCGCGGTTCCTGTGCCAGAACTTGTGGTGGTCGAGATCACAGAACCCCATAATGGTCAGTCTGGAGCTGACAATCCGGTTGATCCTCAACTGTCTGGCGGTGCTTCCGCCTCACAGTCTGGCGCCACCACTGGCCATTGCCCTGGCATTGGCAATTGACATGGCAAACAAGTTGTGGGTTTCGCTGACCGACATCTTCATGGATTATGCTAACGTACACCTCTAGACATCCCGCAATCAGCCTCCCCATCGCGCATCCAATGGATCTTGAATTCAAAGATTCAACAAGGACAAACGTCAAGCACTCCGAAAGGTTCTCGAAGAGGGAAAGCGCATTCCACGTGTCAAGAAGGGCGATGTAGAGCGCATCGACCCGCTAAGCGAGCAGGAGCTGGACGTTTGCCTAAACAAGATTGATCGTGTCATCCGTTGGAACCACTTTCTAACATCAATGCTCATGAACTTATTGATCTCGTCACTGGGGGCACACTTGATCAAGACAGCCCGGATTTCAGGAAGCTCCGTGCGAAGGTTATGGATAACAGTCGCAGCTATACATATAAGTCCAATGTTCTCAAAGGCTTTTGAGGTGAGTTTCCCGCTGGTTCTTTTACAATGACTCCATATCTAAAATTTAAAAGGGTATGATTGATCAAATGATTGACAACGAGGATTGGGACCTTGCCGACCTTGCCGAGTCTGTTTTCCTCTTCCACCTTGAAAAGCCTTTCAACGCACAGAACTTCTTCCTCTGTTTCAATTATATGAAAAATTACCTTGATTTTGAAGGCAGCTCCGACCGTGGTCGATGGTACATGAGGAGCGTGTTTCTGAACCTGGGTGCTGCTATCTTCCGTTGGATTAAGGCTAGCAAGAGCGAGGATGTGCGTAAGAACAAGGTCATGCTGGCATATGATATGTGTGCCCTGAATCCTATGCACAATGGGATTGAGCTCGATTTCCAGCAGCTTACTCAGAAATATCGCTATCAGAAGGAGACCAAGAAGCGCGACTTCTCAGCCGTCAATTCTGAGTTCGTTCTTATCGAGTCTATGCCAAACAAAGAATTCAGACCAGCGCTTGAAGCCGCTTGATGAATTTGATGAGGAGTATGGGGGTGAGGATGGCTGTCTCCGCCATGAGCGTGAGGTGGCTAAACGCCGTCGGACGCGCCGCGAGCGCAAAGAGCTCGAAGCTATCTTTGGAGGCGATGCTTCGTTTGACGCTTCTCTCCGTTCTCCTACTCCACCTTCTACGACTCCCTGGGCATCGTTCCTACTTTACTGCTTTACGTGTCATAAATTACTTCTGTTGCCTGCTTATCATCGACATCGACTGAAATTCAGACTTCAAATGCAAGTGCTTCGATTGGTATTCCTGTTGGTGCTCTTCTAATCTTCTCGTTTCAAAACAGTAATCCTCTAGATGCCTGAAATGTCCGAAACCTCGGTCAAGAGGGTCAAAGACCCGATTGCGTTCAAAGACCTTACTGTCAACGCTTTCTACTGGATTCGCCTTGTGTTTCCCGCATCCATCAACATACCATCCCCTGTGGCCGTCACTCGAGAGACCTCGAAGTCTTCAAGGTAGAACACTTGGACAAGCTGACAAGATGGATTCTGGCGAGTAGATCGACAGAGGAAACTGGCCAATTATTTTCGGCCCTGCGTTGCGTTGAGCGTTTTTAAAGAAACGGAGTCTGCTTTGGTGTTGATTGGCTCCACAGATCCCACGATTCCGTATCGGTGGATCCCTTTTGAGGGTAACCCTCACCATAATATATGCCACTTACACCAGCCTTTAACTGCATGTCCGTTGTCCAGTGAGAAGTCACGTGATGCTTTTGTAGTACTATCATACGCTGCAAAAAAATTCCCTTGTCACTTTTCCTACAGTTATACGCTCGACGGCGGGTCTCGCGGTTCGCTGATAAACCCACTGAACCGATTGCCTCTATCGAGGAGCCTGAACCCTTCGATGAACGTCCTATCTTCGAAGGTGAACAAGGTGACTTCAATCCTGAAATCACCCTTGATGATGGAGCCCTCAATGTGAGTTTTCGGGTGCTGCATCAACACGCATCTCATGTGAATCCCATTCTAACGGGGGCCTTCATTAGGACCTTGACAACGAGATCGATCTCGATGATGATAGGATTACTAATTTACCAATTGACTTGGGCCATCAGGAGCTCCAACAGGCTGATCAGTATGAGGTGTTCAAGCTAGCAGTGACAACGACTCAGAGCCCATTAAGCACATGCGTGCAACAGGCTGTGGCCCTTCGAGATTTCGGGTCGCTCTTGGCCTCTGGTGTCAAGAAGCTGGCATCTCTCGCTCGCTTTACTCAAGCTTGTTAGAGATCCTCCGCATGCCTGAACTACAGCAAGAAGTTCACAGGCTCCCATCATGTCTCTCGACATTGAAGCGTCAGACAACTGCCCAGCTTCCTCTCCTCTCTTACTTCGAGAGAGAAAGTGTGGTGGTGAGGTGCTACTAGGTGCTAAAAGTTCGGGCACAAAAGGACAGTATGCAAGAGCAAGGAAATAGTTTGCGGACACTGTGCAGGGAAGCATGATACGAGAGACTGCCGACAGATGAATAGAGTAACAAGGCATGGCAAGCCCAATGCAAGGTAATGGAGAAAGAAAAACAAGAGCCAAGAAGGCATTACTGGATAAACCCTAAAGACTCACGACCGCCGGTGCATGCTATATCTGCGGGAAGCAAATGACCAAGAGAGTCCTCGCCTCGGACTGGGCCAAGTGAAGGAACTTCCACACAGAGAAGAGCTGGGATACCTTCGTATGTGAACATCCATGACGGATCATGCCACCGGGGCAACAAGCGGTCCGGAAGGGAAGTGGACATCAAGCGGTGGTAAATTGACATCACGCACTGGCATTTGAAAAAATACCCCCGGTGTCGGCTGACCATCAACTAACTCTTCAAAAATCGTGCTCTCGTCAGAATCCGAAACATCGTCAAAAGACCATATGCCATCTGTAGCTTCTTGGGCAAGCTCGGCCACTCTTTGCATATGTTCAAGACTTCCCTTATATTCAAGGACTTTGATTGGTCTTCCCCAGCTCGCGCTTAAAGACTCCTCATAAACGGCGATATCTTGTATCGTCACACACTCCCCGTCTTCCAGCTTAATATCCTCTTCAAGAAACGAGTCTAGGACGAACGGCATTCCTTCTAGGGTTGTGAAGGTGAAATCATGCCGACTATTACCTTCGCTGTCTGCGCCACCTTGACGACTGCCTGCTCCGCCGCTGCTGTCATGACTGGCCGGTCCGCCACCTTGACCACCATAGCTGGCTGGTCCGCCACCTTGACCGCCATGGCTGGCTGGTCCTCCCTCCTCACCGCTCCCGCTTTTTTTTATGACAACACGCCTCGCTCCCCAGTAGGGCTTATGAAGAGAAACGATCTCATCTACATTGTCGCAAATGAGAATGGGAATCTCGTCGTCAACTGTTGCGGAAGCCAGATGCACGATACCAGGATGTGGGATGTCGGGCTTTGTTGCCTTTCGAATAACTGGTTTTACGTGTAGGATGTGCGAAAAGCAGATATAACTATAACCTTTGAACCTCGTAGGCGGAGAGATCGAAACGGTGGCGGCCGGTTGTCCGTCCAGGTGAGGGTTACCCTCAAAAGGGATCCACCGATACGGAATCGTGGGATCTGTGGAGCCAATCAACACCAAAGCAGACTCCGTTTCTTTAAAAACGCTCAACACAACGTAGGGCCGAAAATAATTGGCCAGTTTCCTCTGTCGATCTACTCGCCAGAATCCATCTTCTGTCATGTCCAAGTGTTCTACCTTGAAGGCTTCGAGGTCAGACTCTCGAGTGACGGCCACAGGGGATGGTATGTTGATGGATGCGGGAAACACAAGGCGAATCCAGTAGAAAGTGTTGACAGTAAGGTCTTTGAACGCAATCGGGTCTTTGACCCTCTTGACCGAGGTTTTGGGCATCTAGAGGATTACTGTTTTGAAACGAGAAGATTAGAAGAGCACCAACAGGAATACCAATCGAAGCACTTGCATTTGGAGTCTGAATTTCAGTTGATGTCGATGATAAGCAGGCAACAGAAGTAATTTATGACACGTAAAGCAGTAAAGTATTAGTGGTGGGTGAGAAAGAAAGAAAGGAGCTGGTGTCTGAAGTTGAGGTTCACCACAAAAGTGGTAACCCAGTGGTCGTAGTCATCAACAGAGCCCATTTCAGTCTTCTGCGACCCGTTCTTGGTCGGCACCTTTTAATCGAGCAAAGCTGAGCTCTACACCGGTGTATTGGTGAATCGTGATACCAAATATCTCGTCGGCTTTCTCGGAATCTTGGTGCGGTCAGAAGGTACTAATGTGATACTTTATGTGACTAAAAATATCACGTGACTACAAAAATTAGGATCCGCGAATATCTAGGGCCTGAGTACCTGAGGCAATGAAATTGTTTGCCTTGGACGAGAGCCAATATGACATCACGCAGTTATATGTTCATGAAAATGTCTTGTGAATGGCGAAGTTGCCCATGTCAGTAACCGATCGCGAGAGTGGAGCTCAGCTGGATTTGAACCTTACTAACGTTCCTATATTGGATCTGCTCCACATCTGCATATGGTGTTTGAATTACGACGAAAGATGAAAGCGAAGCCTCTGAAATATTCCATGCGTCGGAGGAAGGCTGGTTGATGTTTTGTCAGAGCGAAGCATCTCATGATTAGAGAACGGGATAGCTCCTTACCCGACACCAGTCCATTTCTAGCCAAATATCGATTCTGCCTTCTCTCTAGAAAGATATCTGCTTCGTCCACCAAGAGTATCGCATTCCATGCTTCGGCTAGGGTGAACCATTTAATCAGGTGGCCCAAGAAAGTTTAATTAAAGTTTGGACTAAAACGGTCCCGGGTACGTATCAGTATGGTAATTTTGGTTGACGCTAAATGTTGTTTAATTGTTTATTTTTCTTCCCGCGACACGTCCCTCTCATTCATATACATTTTACACACGAGTCACGACAACATTGTCACAGGCCTTTCTCCCGGGGCTCTTGCCAGACGGTTACAAGGCCCCATTGGGGGACACATGGGGATCACTGTGAAGGTAAGGACAAGGGTAAGGTCTCCTGGCTTATGGTAATAACGCTGATAACAGGGGTTTCCTGCACACGGCTGGGGCTGCTACAGCGGTAGGTTTTTACTTTCAATGATCCTGCCACAAAGGCTAACACCACTACACTACAGGCTTCTCGGTGCTCTGCATCCCATCGCTGCTGCTACCTGACAAGAATGGGCGTTTCTTGATGGGTCGGACTCGCCTGCAGCAACGGCAAAGCCGAGTGACAGCCGGGGAATGCGGACGTGACGTTTCAAACGGGTGATCCCAATAGTTTCCTGGTATAAGTCCCTATGGATTCATATGTGTGTTGCAAATTCATGCTGTTCAGATTATCTACCAGCTCACGGAGCGGCCCTCGCTTCCACGCTATCTCCCGTCTTAACATGACAGCTCTCCAGCCGCAAGTCATCTCGATTTCGTCATCCCCCGAAGAAGCCTCCCCTGTCTCAGCCCGAAGATAGCGATGTTACGATCGTTGTATCACCCCTGATCGCCCTGATGAAGGACCAGGTAGACGCCCTCTAATGTTAGCGTGGCTTGCCTGGACTCTACCAAGACCAGGGACCAATACCTCCAGAGCTGAGAGATCCGATATGATATGTTCGTATCTGCTGAGGACGCCAAACTGTTTTTAGTCACCGCGTCGAACTGTTTTATCCGCCGGTCTCTGAGGAGCTGAGATGGTCTGGGTTTACTGGCAGGGTATTGCGATACCGTAGATAGGTTCATGTATATAAATATCAAGATAGCCAAGAGACCGACTTTTCGAAACCAGCAATCCATTCCCTTTTTTAATTATCGAACTATCTGCTAAAAAAAAAAGTCATAAAAACAACTTGGAATATTATTCAAACATTTGATTTATCCAATTCTTTAACTATAACTATATTCTCGTTGGATCAATCTCTCTCTCTCTCGTTTCTTTGTCGATCTTTCTCGTTCGTTTCTTTATCAGCCATGCAGGATATATCTGACGTTTCGGCCAATCCGGCCACAAAGTAATGCACAAACTGCCATTCCGTGTTGCCTCTGGATCAGTTTGTTTCAAAGCACCGCTCCAGAGCCCCTACGGCGACCTGCCTCCGCTGTCGGGAATCAGCAGCTAAGGTATTCTATTGGAAATAAATGAATTCGGTACATGATGTCCTTTGCTAACCCTGAGTCAGAGCCATAAAAGAACCCCCTCTGTTGCTCAATTGTCGCCGCCTCAACGTCCAGATGTTAGCAGGGTAGCGCCTGGCCAGGAAACTCTTCATCCACAGCCTCCAGGTCTTCCGAGCAGCGATGCTGGGTCTCCAGCTTACCACTACCGTGGCATCCATAGCTCCGACACTCCAGGGGAAGCGGAGGCACGCCGCCTTCAGTAGGCAATCAGTCGTGGTCACCGAGTTGCTCGTCGTGCTGGGGAACAGCCTTCTCCAACCCCCAATATTTCGCAATTGCTGCATGGGGTCCATGATAGTCGTCGCCCATGCTTGGTCCGTTTACACCATCTCCGGTTGTTCGCCGGTCGGTCGATACAACGCCTCAATTACGTTCATCGTTGCGACCATATCGGGGCCGTTCGAACAATAGTAGCGGGTCATCAACACCACGATCTCTTCAAGCCGCACCTACCATTGACCCTTCTCTCGTCGACCACGTTTTATCGGGGCACACATCGGATGAACAAGCCGAGATCCTCCGATGGATTTGGATAGCTCTAACTTACTGTCCGACCCTGCATTGACTCCCCAGGATTGGCCGTATCTGCAGTCGTTCCACAATGCTTTGGATGAGCTTATGTTGGAAACGTGTGATCGGTGTAATGAGTGTTGGTTTGATATCGGCATCGGCCAGGAAGGCGTTTGCGCACGTTGTTTAAGGGCTGATAAGGACCAGGAGACATTCTTGTATGGCATCGAGAACAGAATGGATCCTGGCTGTTTGCCAGACCTGCCGGAATTGACTCAGGTCGAGGAAATGCTTATCGCAAGAGTTCATGTTTTCGTTGAGGTTCGTCAGGTTCGTGGCCAGCAGTATAAGTACAAAGGCCATATCATTAATTTCTTGCGGGATACTGGTAGAGTTTATAATACTCTTCCACTTTTGCCGCAGAACAGTTTCACGGTGGCTTCATGTCTTATACCGGCATCATCCTGGTTATTCCGACATCGAGATTAGCCAGGAGGCACTTGATCGCTTGCCCCAGGATGCCAGCGTTGTTGATGATATCCTTATTCAAGAAACCGAGGCCGAAGGGCAGTCCCCACATGACGCTGATGACGCTGATGACGATCCGGAGCCTGATACGGCTGCGGTACCTGATTTAATGGCCGACGACACTGAGATGAATGCAATCCGAGAACAAGTTCTCCCCCAGAACCAACTCACGCTCCCTTCGTTCCGTAGACTCCTATCTCGGAGTTCAACCGTTCCCAGGCCCTTCTTTCTCTGGCTTTCCCTAGCCTGTTCCCACGAGGAGATGCAGAATTCACACTTCCCCGGTTTCGCAATGTGAAATATTCCGAGTATGTTAAGCATCTGCTGAAGTACAAGGATGGCCGCTTTGCACGTCATCCTCGTTTTCGTTATGTCGTCTTTAACACTCTTATGCGTAAGCAGGTAAACACTCGGGCTGGCTTTTATGTAAGACGAAGGGCCGATCAAGAACCTGATCCACTAACTCTAGAAGACCTGCTGCATTTGATGAAAATTCACCCGAATCAGAGGCTCTTCTCAACTCGATCACGAGATTCTCGGGGAGCATGCGGGGAACACGGCCTTTCTGGACGACAACTAGATGCTTTCGTCAAGAATTTGAAGTCACCTCACCTCTTTGTCACTTTGTCTGCGGCCGACCACCACTGGGACGACCTCATGCAAAGGATGCCCCGATACGAAGCCTGGAGCACTGGCACTTCCGCCGAGCGGATTGGAATCGCTCGTGAAAATCTTCGGGATAACCCGCTTATTGCGGCATATTGGTTCCATACTCAGTTTCAAGTTTTTAAACGCGAAGTACTGCACAATAAGTTTAATGTCGTTGATGATTGGTCGCGGATCGTCGCACTGCCATGGTACCTATTGGTCTGAAGGTGCCCCTGATCCTGAAGATGCCCAGCTTCGCGAAGTGGTGGGGAATTCACATTACAGCAGTAAATCCCGAGCCCGGCCGTGACTTTCAAGCTCGAGATGAACGGTCTGCTATCAGTCTCCCTCATTCCTTGCAAGATAACAATATTGGCCACCTGTCCGCAATCCTTAACCGCGTGCAAAGGCATCATTGTAGTGACACGTACTGCCTCCGCAAGGAGAAGCGTACAGGCCGTGTTGTTTGCCGATTTCACTATCCCATGCCTATCCAGTCCGCGCCGTCGATCTCCAAGCCCCCGGGTTCATCGTACTACCGTTTGTATGCGGAGCGGAATGACGACCGGCTCAACAATTACAATAGGCTTGTGTCTATGGCCTGGCTGGCCAATACCGATATCACTCCGGGTACTGGGAATAGAGCTGTACTCGATTATTTGGGCAAGTACGTTACCAAGGCCGAGAAGCAGACTGAATCGTATCGTGAAATCATGGCTAGGACTCTTCCCTCCGTCAATTCTCGCCACCCGGTGCTCTCTGCCGTCACTAAGTTGATGAATCAGCTCGTTGGCGAGCGAGATTGGTCGGCCCAAGAAATTTGTCATCTACTTCTTGATATCCCATTGCAGCAGGGAAGCCGGCCTGTCATCTCTGTCGATTGTCGTCCCCAACGCGAGCAGGCCGATGCGTACAGTTTTGGCGAGGAGGATGAAGGTGCTGCAGTGGTACTCTCAGGAAGGGGCTTTCGCCGTTTGAGAAGTATAAACGGCGGCCAGATACACTTTCCAATTTGTCGTATTTGGAGTTCCTCAAGTACTACAACTTCGCCAGACTTGACCGGATTATGAAACGCAGAGACAACCGGGCTAGGATTCTGATGTACTTCCCCGAGTACAAACTGTCGGACAATGTTGAAGACTTCGCCCGTGTCAAATTAATGCTGCATCATCCTTTTCGTCAGGTTGATGAGCTCAAGTCACATGAACATGGTGGTGGACAGTATGATTCGTTTGAAGAGGCATATGAGTTTTGTAAGGGGGCCCACGTCCATAATGAACCGGATTTCTACGGCGTCGAATCTCCGCCTGCTCCCGAGGATCCATTCGATGACTTGGATATTGATGACGACAATGATGACGATCTGCAGGCTCGCCAACTTCCTGGTCAGGATGGTCTTACACGTCTCATCACCGATTCATCGATACAAATCGGCTTACCATACGAGTGGAAGGATGGGTCAAGAGAGGACCAGGAACCATGGAGTGATGGGGACAGTGGAGGAACAAAAAAGGGGAGACCAGAGAGAGTGGGGATCTGGAATGGAATGGGGAATGGGGGCATGGTGTTGTAACAACAAAAGCTGTTAGTGCTGGGATTTCCGTATGTCTTGGCACTGAAGTGGAATCGAGGTCTAGCGTGCACGTGCCAGACGCCTATATATCGTACCTAATTCTACTATAGAATAGGTGTCCTAAACAATAACACACTTTAACAATATATGGATTATTCCATTGTTTAGCTTTGTTGTATGGAACATTCCCGTATCATATGTACAGCTGCCTGGAAGCTCTATCTAGATTTATGCGGAGACGCCATCGAGGGAACGACTGCAATGGTCCATTGAAGCCTGTGACGTAGGCATACTCAAAATACGGCCATCAGCAATGATGTGATAAATATCCGAAAAGAACCCAATCGTACATTTTGTATCATGCCATGAAGGACGCATTGTCGTTCCATACCCTGCAGAGATTGTTTAATGGGTATGAGGACGATACCTCTTGCCGGAACATTATCGGACGTTTCAAAGCAGACTGTCGCCGCCAACAGAGACCATATGCACATCCGGGAAGAAAGAGTCATCAGAATAAAAAGGGTCGTCTGCAAAGATGTCAGCTGCAGGTCTGTTCAAGTAATGACAACGCTTTGGAAGGAGTGCATTTGGGGGCCATTTCGGGGTAAAAAGGCTTAATCCCGACCGCTCTAGGGATAATCATAATATAATCCACGAAACCAAAGCCTGCATGTAAGTTTTGGTGCGATCAATATAAGAAGTTACACTAGCTGGTGCATCTGAAAACGTACACCGAAGTAGAGTAGAAGGAGAGTGGGGAGTGTAGATGGTATGTACAAAAGGGACTGGGGATCTCTGTTTCGAATCATCTCATAAGTTATTAGTTAGTCCATCAACCAACAGAAGAAGACAACGTTCTGAGAAGCGAAATTCTCAGAACATGAATGAGCATTCTTCATGAGACGTACAGTCAACGCCGAGTCAACGGCTTCAACAAAGTCATGTTATTTTCTCTGGTGGACGGCTGGATCTCTGATGAGTTTGCAGGCCATCAAGTGAAACAATTCCTGTTACAAAGGAGGTTGCATAGGATGAGGTGGATGAGGTGCTGAAACAGTATTATCTTATCTATCTTATCATGCCCTATCACCCTCTGACGATCCCAACACCGCCTTGCAGAAGGAAATATACGGCGTAAGCGTGGGCACGGTGAGTAAGTCCGCCCCCTTCCAAGGGCGCTTTTGACCGCATCTTGTCCTTGATTTTTCAAGTCTTTTTTCCCGGAGTTTTAAAATCTGATCTATGAAGGGTGGCCCAGCTAGTGATTCGGACGAGGTTGTCAATATGTCTGTCTCGTGCCACATATCTACCAACCATCACACAACACTCCCGAAGCTTGTCCCGAAGCAAGCCGCCGAGACCACCGTCGACCGTCTGGAAGAGGCAATCTCCAATCCTGGTGCTGTCAAAATCAACGTCAAGGGTGCCTTTATTGTTGAGAACGATTCCTCCCCATCAGAGTATCTTCCTGAAGGTGATGGGGTCTACTACGAACGCAAGGATATACGATTGCCACATCATACGAGCGTAGTCAGTCATGTTGCTGTGGACGTAAGTCTCCTCGTTCGATATTTTTTTTATTGTCTTTCTTCCCCGCACCCACCGCGGTAGTGCCCCCGCAGTGTTATTGCCAGGCAGTGACCACCATGGAAAAAATTGACACGCTGTGGACAACGAATTTAGATCGGGGGATCGCTGGCGAAACTCGTTTACTTTACGCGCGAACTGGGTGCTCTGGATCACGGAGGACGCCTCAATTTTATCAACTTCGAAACCCACCGGATCGATCTCTGCATCGATTTTATCAAGCAGCTCAAGCAAGACCATGAGAAACTCAATGGCGCCGCTCCCGACGATCTGTGCGTGGTGGCCACGGGAGGCGGTGCCTACAAGTACTATGATAGATTGAAAAAGGCGCTGGATGTGGGTATTTTGCGGGAGGATGAGATGGAATGTTTAATTACCGGTATCGTCAAACCCGAGGGCATTTATCTGTCGTCCGAAGCTGACCGAGTGACGGCGCATGAACATAGGCCTCGACTTCTTCATCAATGAAATCCCCAATGAAGTCTTCACCTACAGTGAGACACAACCGATGCAGTTTACTGAGGCGCAGCCGGATGTCTACCCCTACCTACTGGTCAATATCGGGTCGGGAGTGTCGATGATCAAAGTGTCCGGGCCCAGCAAATTTCAGCGCGTTGGCGGCACGCATCTGGGTGGCGGGACGTTTTGGGGCATCATGTCGTTGCTGACCGGAGCGCAAACCTTCGACGAGATGCTGGCCATGACAGATCGTGGAGACAACAGCGGAGTAGATATGCTCGTGGGCGATATCTATGGGATGGATTACAACAAGATCGGGCTCAAGAGCACAGCCATTGCCAGCAGCTTTGGGAAGGTCTTTAGACTGAAAAGGGTGGCAGAGCAAAATGCAGAGGATGGGGTTGGCCTGACCCAGAGCGACCTGGAGGATGGGCCCAGATTCAGTCACGAAGACATGAGCCGGAGCCTCCTGTACGCAATAAGGTAAAATATCCACTGTCTCGTCCTCCATAATGGCAGTTATGCTAAGCGAGCGTGTTGACAGCAACAACATCGGACAAATCGCCTACCTGCAGTCTGAACAAGATCAGGTGAAACACATTTACTTCGGAGGCTCTTTCATCCGTGGGCACCGTCAGACCATGAACACATTATCCTACGCTATTAGGTTCTGGTCGAAGGGCGAGAAGCAAGCCTACTTTCTGCGTCATGAGGGTTACTTGGGCGCTGTGGGTGCGTTCCTTCTGAGGCAGCCCAAGAACTGGGGTCGCAGGAATAGTCTGGAGAGTGCTGCGCCCTTCAAAGCAACCAGAGAGAGCAATCCAGAATGAATCTTCTCCAAGGTTTTGTGTTTCATATTGATTGTCGCGTTTGGAAATAGAAGGCTCACACTCTCACCTTCAGTACCTAGATATGTGTTTTGTGTTTAGAATATTTGCGAAAGTTTAGGCACCGTGAACTGGACATTTTGCTAAAGATTCGGTAGATATAGAATGCTTTGTTTCGTGTGACTAATAGTTAATGTCAATTACATACTAATCAGCCACTTTTTTCTTGACTTCATATTGTGCCTTTGTTCTAACTCCTATTCCTAGTGCACAATATATCAAATGAATGAAATAGGTGGTTTTTTTCTTTTTTTTTTTCCAAAAATTCTTGATCTCGATTCTCTGGGAAGCCATAGGAAGTCAGAATAATTGAGAACTCGTTATCATTTGGAATTCTAACAGTTTTCAACATTTAACACTTGAAGTCTTGGGGCTCTGCACTCTGTCAAACAAAAAAATGAGGCGTAATATAATTTAATTATGTGTCTCTCTACTCCCTCTCTGCTTGTCTACAAGGTTGTATTATTCAATTTCTTTCTTCCATATATACATGAGAATTATTACCTCTCACTGGAAAGGTTTAACAAGTTGCCAGAAAACTAAAATGGTCTTTCCTAGCTGTTTGTCGTGCTCATATTTTATTTATTCTGCTCTCTCATCTGAATTTCGGGCTACTACTAAGTCCGTCTGTGGCATTGTTAGTATCTCGTGCGGTGCGCCTGATGCTTGTTGAACCTCTTTATCCTGATGATGAAGCCTACATAAGAGCCATCCAGTCAGTGCACTGCATTGATCCTAAACCTTTTCATTTTCTGTCTACCTACGTTAAAAGAATACTATGATTTTCTCTTTGAGAAGGACTGGAAATTCGTGGCTTTTCTTCGTATGATAGCCGTTGGTCTTGCTCAGCTGCGTGCTTGCCTCGCGCGCACGCAAACTGCTTTTTAGAAAGTAGAGGCTGTAGAGCTAATATTAATAAGTTACAAGGAGAATGAAAACCATCAATGTTACTCGGCTCCCGACTCTTTTCACCGTATCTTCCATGACTTGATGGAGTTAGAGGTATGCCTCCGAGTCAAGACGCTCCGTAGTTGGAATTTTATTGCTACTAGTAGTATGTAGTACAGATTACTAGAAGTTGATGCCATACTAATACTACCTCGTAGCACACAAGACCTTGCTACATACTTGCTCCTCAGCTGTGAATGTATTATGTAACGCGATCCTACCTACCTAGGTATTTTAATTGATGGTTGGGAGAGGAATCTGGAGGTTGAATACTACTGGTATTTATAGCCAGTGAAATCTCGGGATTATAGTATGTAGTATAATGTATGTATACATGCCTTTCTATCAAGTTCAATAGGGTGACTGGGTCAGTGCTTTTAACTATGACAGAGTCTTCTGTCTTCATACAGCAATTAAATCCCATTTTCTATAGCTAGCTACCTATTATGTATTTACTCCCCAGCACCTGCAGCACGCAAGAGCGACACGATTTCCGCCGAGTCCGACTTAACACTAACAGTGTTCTCGCCAGGATAACGTGGACAGGCAAGAGCCAATGGGGTACGACCGTCATTGTCCTTAGCATTAACGTCAACGCATTCCTTCTTGAGGAGTAGTTTTACCAGTGAGAGATTGACATTCGCGGTGGCCCAGGCGAGAGGGGTCTGTCCGGAGCTGTGGTCAGGAACATTGAGATCGGTGTCTTCTCGATCTAGTAGGACCTTTATAATTTCGGACTGGCTATTCCGAATGGCGTGCCAGAGAGCCGTCCGGCCAAAGGCATCCTTTCGGTTAACATCAGCACCCTGGTCCAAGAGGAGCTCTACCATGCCCAGGTCCGCGGGAAATATTTCACAGGCCTTCATTAATGCTGTACAACCGGTTTCTTCTTTATAACCGGTATATCCTTTAGCGACATTGGGATCAACATTTGGACGACTCAGAAGCAACTTCACGATATCACGCCCTAGAAACACTGAGTACGGTAATACATGATAACCGTCAGAGTTCACAATGTTGGGGTCCAATTCATCCCTCGCGAGAAGGGACTTCGCAACCTCCACGCATCCACATTCAACAGCCATCATAAGTGGTGAGGTTCTGCGATTTCTACTGCAAAGGTTAACGTCAATACCGTCTTTAGCAAGAAGTAACTCAACAATCTCTGTACTGCGACAGGATATGGCTATTAGCAGTGGTGTCATGGCCCCTCCGTCTACGATGGTGTTGGGGTTGACATCATCTAGAGCAAGTAACTGCCTCACAATAGATACATCTTCCGTCTCGCAGGCATGGAACAGTGGATCGCAAAAGTTAACGTCAATACCGTCTTTAGCAAGAAGTAACTCAACAATTTCTGTATTGCAACTAGTTATGGCTAGTTGTAGTGGTGTCATGGCTCCGTATTCGTCAGATCCTTCGATGGTGTTGGGGTTGACATCATCTCGAGCAAGTAACTGCCTCACAATAGATACATCTCCCGTCTTGCAGGCATGGTATAGTGGTGTGATCTCTTGTAGATCTCGAACGTTTGGATCAATATTAGTGACACCAAGGAGCAATTCAACGACCTCACTATGGCCATTTCTGATAGCGGCAACAAGGGGGTTACCTTGCCGGCTGGACATGTAGCCAGAATTTGGATTGATGCCATCTAATTTCAAGAGCGCTTCAACGAGG
>NPHW01003156.1:0-26253 GCA_002240705.1 Elaphomyces granulatus
GAAGAGCAGTGGCCAGTTTCTCTCTAAGCAAAAGTTTGGAGCTGTAACTATCATGGAAACTAGTTATTCTGGGGACGAATAAGATTTAGGGGGTTGGACGTATATCACCACCCTTTGTTACCTCAGCAAGCTCAGGCCTTTTTTATTTCTTTTGCAACATATCATAGGAATGCAGCTATCATAGAATGTTTGAAATTGCTTATTACATACCTAGTTAACCATAATAATGGGCCCAGAAGGAAATGCGTAATCTTAGATCTCATTTGCACATGTGATATTGGAGGAAGCACTCTGATTCCAAATTTTATCTGTGTAATAATTAAGTTACATAGCACCATAAGGTCCATATGTCAAACCCTACCCTTACAGCCAATGTACACCTATATTATTATATCTCTCCATATCCAATTTTCTATTATATCCTTAACCAGAATCACCCATTTTTTGACAACTTAAGTGTTGATAACAGCTAGCTGCCTATGATCTTTTCGGAACCCTATGTATACAAACCCTGGTTGTCCAATCTCTAGATGATCACCGATCTCCGATCTCTAGATCAAACTTTACATGAACCCTGGTTGACAACTTGACACAAGATCTTGACCCAGAGATTCACATAAAGTCTTGCCGAGGTGCTCGGAATCTCACATGGTTTCTATAATAGGCGAATCATGAGGGTTTGTCAAATTATTACATGTATCAGCTGGAAGCCTATCATATATGGGCAGGACCTATGATAGCACAATCAAGAATAATAACAATTTCATTCATTCATTTATTTATTATTAATCACATTCATTTCTCCTATTTCATTATAACCTTATATATAGGTACATATCACTCTTTGCATCTCGTATCATACCTATGTATCATAGCCACATTCCTTTCACCGATGCTACGACATTTATAAGTTATGTTATCCTATGCAAGATTAAGCATAAAGAAAGTTTCTTCATTCACATATTCAAATACTTTGTTAGCCTCATCAATCGGAGCCTCTTCTAAATAATAATAAGTTTCTCTACGTATCCCATTTGATATATATTTCGTCGAAACCCTTTATCTATAATAATAAGTTAAGCCCTGCTTTATTTAATAATGTTTGTATCATAATCGATCAATTGTTCAGTGATCATCTCTAAACGTTATGTACTAGGTAAATATAAACAAGGCCCTTTATCTATTAAGTCCTGCTTTAATAACATTTGTATCATAATCGATCGATTGTTCAGTGATCATCTCTAAATGTTATGTATTACAAGGTAAATAAACAAGGCTCTTAATTGTGATAGGAAGAGGAGGATATCCAACTGAAGGGCTTCCAAAGAAAGTGTTGCGTCACCCTGAGATTGACTTTTACATATTAGATCTCGACTGGCTTCAACAAGGACTAGGTCGGAGCTCTTGGTGACCCATGGTCCATTAGGTATGCATGCATATGTAAAGTTGGTATCTATAAAAGCAGATGTATCCAAAACAACTAGCTATCCTTATTAAACCGTAACTCGTTCCTTCAACTATTCTTTATAATCGATCAAACTTTTCACATAGGACCATATTAATAATTAATAAGGACACAGAGAGACGACAGGACAGTCCAAACATGGCCCCATATTCTTCTTGTTGCTCAGTAGTAGCGCGTTACAAATAAGGATGGAAGCCAAAGAACAATTGATCTGTGATTGGAGAGCATTGGTTTTTATTTGTCGGTGTCAATAATGAGCTTGTGCGTTTGATTTCTGAGTAGGTAACGTAGGTGTGCTGTCTTTGTATAATAAGAAGATGACGAATAACCATGAATTGCAGAAGCGAAGGAGGAAAGATGAAAATTCGGACGTTATTTTTGACGTTGTCTTTCCTTTCTTGCGGAAGAGGAAATAGTATTCCGATATCGTTGAGACGGCATAGTTTGAACTCGAGAAAACAAGTCGAAAAAATATTATTAATTAATTAATGAAAAATTAGACAAACTGGAAATTCGGAAAACTCTTTAGGAGGGTTGCAAAGAAAGATGTGTAAATAGATTTAAACACAAATGAGTCATAAGATACTACACATTTTTCACCACTATGTTTCAAAAGCAATAGAATCAGGGACGGTGATATATCTTTTTCAGTGATTTGCTTCGAGTCTTTAGAAGAAACCTACATAATTATCTATCGTTTTCACACGATTATGCTGTGCTTCCCGACTCATGCATCACTTTAACCCGGTCTGATGGATTGTCCTGCATGCACACTCTGGCAGCGTGAGTGAGTCCCGGTCAAAAAAGATGCGCATGTCAGCAAATAAAGTTTACTACACGCGGAGATACCATCTCATGCAACAACCTATGCATCGGTTTATAATCAATCCTCTATGTACCATTGTACATGTCGTCCGAGCAGAATGAGTTTCCATGATTGAAAGAACACTCTAAGCATATGTTTCTCAGAGACACGACTTCCTGAGGACGAACATTTGGAAAGCTTTATCATTTTCAGGTGACGAGTCATGCAACTTGGAAGACACTATGTATATAATGTGTATAACGTCAGGCATACGTATATAGAGGTCTAGGTTCAGCCTTTGATAGCTTTTGCTTTTGTTCCATGGATAGGAATTTTGGAAACAACAAGAAGAATAAGCTGGACACAGGGCCGGGTCTGGTTGTTGGCCACCTGTATTATATTCTTCTTTGTTCAGAGTTCTTCCATCAACCCAATAATAAATGGTCTGACGGGCAAAGTGAACCCTGTGGAAACGCACTCACTGATCAGTGTTTGCTTGAAAGTGACCACTGATGTGAAGCAGGTTTGGACCTACTATAGTAGCATAAAAAATAAGATATTCAGGATCTCCCATGAGGAAAGTCATCCTCGCTTTAAGAGTATGGTGAGATGATATACCATCTGGAATTTCGGGAAGCTATGATATGATCTTTTGTGGAAACAACAAACTACTGTGTCACTTGGTCGATTCTCAATCACGTGCTCTCTGTCCTATGTGATTGGTTGGTTTTGAAGTTTGAAGTACCTATGGTATAGAGATCTTGCTAGATACTGCAACCCCGTCCAATATCGGGAAAATCAATAAAAAGGATTACCATCGATAGCGAGCAGGGATTGCCGAGGCATTTCGTTTGAGGAGCTGATGACCGTTGGATCTGCAATCATCATTCCTCCGGGCGCGAGATAACTCTAAAGAGCTTCAGTTCCCTTTCCGGAATTCAAAAGGGACCAGGCCAGCCAGCCGCGAGGCTGCTCGAACCTCAACCCCCGATCAAAGAAGGCTACTATGGTTAAGCGTTGAACATGTCGAGTCAAACTGGTCCCCCACCCTCCGTCTCGACTCTAATGTACAAGGATTTGCACCTGGAGCCCTGTGGTGGTCGCTGCACGAAGGTGCAGGTGGGGGGTGAGACGCAGACGACAGACGAGGATTTGAAGAAGCTGACCGGCTTCCGTGCAGGGAGCAGATGATATGTACCGAGTACAGACCGGCAGCTCACCGGCCGTGATTCGATTCCTCCGGAAGGATCCCAACCAAAGAGTTGAGAAGTAGGATGGTACGGACGAGAAGGTATGCTTCTCATCGTTTGGTCCCTCTATTCGTCTATATCCTTCCAAGGCTTCCATCGTCTTCTTGCCTGCAAGGACAGAGATCGACCGGCCGGAGGGGCGACATTGCAAAGGGAATTGTCTCATTGGTCCTCGGTCGATAGTTGCTTGCATTGAAGTCTATGACTGGATGCGTGCGGGTCGGGAGTTACTTCCATCAATCCATGATATCGGTTTGGGACGTGCCCAGTTAGCTGTTAGCCGGTTGTGGCGCGCGTGACAACACAACATGTGAGCAGCAAATACACACATTATGCCTTTTTGGAGCTCTCTCTCTCTCTCTTTCTCTAGGTACCATGAATTAGGAAGACGCCATTCATTCTCACCTGTTCGTTTGGATAAATTTACCCCGTAATTCGGTATGGATGCCTTCCACGCCTTATTGCCAAGGTGGCCAAGGCAGCCAGGCCAGCAAGCTATGTTGTACATATGTAGGTAGGTATCACTGCCTCTTCAGCATTCAGCCTTTTGTCGACCACTTGCAGAGCACCTGAGAGCACACCTGAGAGCATCTGAAAGCAAAAGCAGGGAGTTGACTGGGGTATGTACGAGTTCCGTCCGTAACTGTAGGCACTTTGAATGTATTAGAGTACTGGATCGAGGGTTTGACATGTGCATCTAGCATGTAACCCAAAACCAGTAGAGGTGAATGGCTGTCCGGATTCCGGAGAGAGTTGATCTGTCCTTTGGTGCTCCTGTTGTGTCATCTCTCTGTTGGTCCCTTTGTCTTGTTTTGATTGTATGTAGATAGATCCTTTTCTTAGTATGTACTTTATCGCACTTGCCTTTTTTTTTTTTTTCTATGATAGTTATTCCTTTCTGCAAGGGATCTAAAAAAGAAGCACCTATCTGATCCGGATGGACGCACCTGGGCAGTGGCTTGGTTGTCTCCGCCATGAATATCCTCCGCAGTTCTTGCTCCAAGTCTGGCTGATCAACATATCGGGCAGTGCTGGTACATACATATTATATGATACCTAATCTAGTCTCTGGCCCTCCCGACTGGCAGCCCCCGAAAAGGTGCCGTACATATGCCAGGGAGCACTGCCCTTCTTGTGGTTGTTATTATTATATCTCTCCCATGGGGATGAATTAATATAGTTCATCTGGGGTTATACGGATGACGGTTTCTCTAGCATCAATCACAGATTGATCAGGATCTCCACTATTAGGGCTTTTATAGTATCCGACAACAAGTACCTCACATTTCAAGTATGTACAGATTTCATACTCGAGCACAGCAAAAAAAATCAATAGAAGTGAGTGAGAAAAGAAAAAGGAAAGATAAGCAGAATTCCCTATCATATAGTTACATAAAAAGAAAAGAAAAAGAAAATAATGGCCAGAAGGGACTATCATACTATCTCATATCATACTCTACATACATACATACATGGTACTGTAGTTAACTAAATCCAGAACAGCCCCTGCGGCTAAAACTAAACTAATCATACCTAGTTACTTGTCGCAGGCGCCTGTTGAAACCTCCCAAGTCGAAACAACGAACCACACCATCTGCCGCCTGCAACAATTGATCTGATCATCAATAAACCACGAAAGGACAGCAAAACTAAAAAGACCCAAAGTCGATGTCAATCCACTAATAATAAGTTCGTCCTTAACAGCAGTAGTTCCATTCCTCTCTCTTGATTCTTCCTCTTAATCCTATCTAGAGAATTGGGGCGGAGGCATTCTCTGGAGAGAGAGTCTGGCGGCTGTTGTCGGGTCACGTTGGTCAGTGCAGTACAGTCTCTAATCCGATCTTTGAGTAGGTATAGATTGGAATAAATCTAACGATCTTCTGGTGATCAGCTCTCTCTCATTGCTCTATTGTTATATTGTTCATTCTCTTTGGCGCCTACCCTACAGTCATTCAACTCTACTACATATACTATTCATACATACAAGCTGGAACTACTACGGATTCCTACTAGTGGTATATACATACATCTCAGAGCGTCTGAAGCGCTTGTGCCCAGACCGGTGACTTGTTAGTTTTAGTACCCGATATTATTATTATTACTCTAATAATTTATTAACTATTGACTGACAACCAACTGACAATGTACTAGGACGCGTTCGCCGCAGAAATCCACCCCTCCTCAAAAGACACAAGACACTTCAATATCGGCTCTACCCTGTTCCCCCAACGGAGCCTGAGCTCGTTTCGGCGAGTTCGTTCGGTCCTTTTTCTTTTCTCCTCTCTTCGTTGCTTGATTTCCCTTTTATTATTGTCCCGTTTTCGTTTCTAGTTTGGTTGCTTCTCCCCTTTTGTTTTTGCCCGCCAGGCTCGAGCGTCGGCCTGTAGCTGAGGTCAACTTCGATACCTAACCAACGACAACAAACGACTGTCAACGTTCTCTCTTTCCACCACCCGACACTCGCAACCATATTGCTCTGGAACTTCTCCAACGGCAGCAAAACCCGGCAGGGTACTGGACTGCGGTTGGGGAAGGAGAACTTCTTTCGACGTCTGAGTCCACGGTCTTCGACGACCCAGTCGGGGAAACAAGTTTGGCTGATCTCAACGAATCAGTCATCGCCGTGGATAGGCGTCTGTCACCATGTCTTCCCCAGCACCCCTATTGAAACCCCCTGTCCCGGGTTCCCGCAATAACTCTCGACAGCCTCGACTCACCCTGGGAATACCACTCTCACCCAGTGTTAAACCCCTCGACAATGGCATCAGCAGCCTGTCCGATGTTCCTCAGCTCCTCCGTCCCACTAGTCGCCCAAACCCACCACAGCTCCGATTGGCCACGCCGATGGGCAGTCAAGAGACCCCCCAAGAAAGAGTCCCGTTGTACAGTGATCGAACGCCGGCCCAGCCGCTCGGCGGAGTCTCCGCTAGCGGGACGAGTGATGCCAGCGACAACTCGAGGTCGGGGAGCTTCACAAACCTGGATGGCAAAGTGAGCGGGCCTGGATCGGCCTCATCATCCACTTTTTCTGCGCTCTCATTCGCAATGGGCCTTCGACCTCGGCCGGGCACGCCAGACCCTTCTTCAGCGATCAGTTCGGTCATCTCGGAGCGAGAGGGAGGTACGGCCATGGAACGGGAAAACAGCTTGAACGGAATCTTGCCGGATTTGGACAAGTTGAGACTGGAAAAGGGACGGGCGTTGGATGTGGAGGACCTGGATGATGAAGGGTGGCTGGCCGCCAGTGAGCAGAAGAAGATCGTGGAATTAGGGAGTCTGGGTGAGGGGGCCGGTGGTGCCGTGACGCGGTGCATGTTGAAAGAGGGCAAAACCGTTTTTGCGTTGAAGGTTGGTTTCAATCCATCGAAATCGCCATCGTTCTGGCTGCTACAAACTAATCGTCTGACCTGATCCTTCTTTCTCCGTCTAGATCATCACCACAGATCCTAACCCCAACGTAAAGAAACAAATTTTCCGTGAGCTTAATTTCAATAAGGATTGTGCATCAGAGCACATCTGCCGTTACTATGGTGCGTTCATGGACAAATCGACTAGCACAATATCTATCGCTATGGAGTTTTGCGAGGGGGGCAGCCTGGATAGCATCTACCGAGAGATAAAGAAGCTGGGCGGACGGACAGGCGAGAAGGTCCTGGGCAAGATTGCTGAAGGAGTCTTGAACGGTTTGACATACCTCCACAGCAGGAAGATCATCCATCGAGGTACCTTGGACCCCCAAGGAATCTGAGTGGTCTGTGTGACTGACGGTTGCGCAGATATCAAGCCGTCCAACATTTTGCTGTGCCGCAACGGCCAAGTAAAACTCTGTGATTTTGGTGTGAGCGGAGAATTCGGCACCAAAGGAGATGCTAACACATTCATCGGCACCTCATACTATATGGCCCCAGAACGAATCACCGGCCAATCATATACCATTACCTCCGATGTGTGGTCCCTTGGCGTCACCTTGCTCGAAGTGGCCCAACATCGATTTCCCTTCCCAGCCGACGGGACAGAGATGCAGCCCCGGGCAGGATTAATCGACCTTCTGACATATATCGTTCGCCAACCCATCCCGAAATTGAAGGACGAGACTGACCATGGTATCCAATGGACCGATAGTTTCAAGTACTTCATTGAGTGCTGGTACGTGCTCAGATGCTATTGTTTTTTGCGACCCTTTTCGCTGACCACTTTCATCCATTTAGTCTCGAGAAAGATCCTCCACGACGAGCCACCCCATGGCGGATGCTGGAACATCCCTGGATGCTGGACATCAAGAATAAGAAAGTGAACATGGCTAATTTTGTCAGGCAGGTTTGGGACTGGAAAGATTAGAACGGGAATAACTCCACTCTTCGTCCTTTCGCATATCTTTATTTCACTTCTTCAATTCGCTTCTTGGAATCGTCGCCTTTTTAATACCACTTTCTTTATTCGGCTGCATCTTTCCTTTCCGAACTCACCTCTACTGGATGACCCCCCCCCTTTTTTTGGAGGGGAGGCACCTGGATATCATAGCGACCTGATCATGTCACGAATAACATTCTGTCTTCCCTTTTGAGAGTCAACAATATTCTTACAATCTTCCAAGTGTTCCTTCTTTTCGCCACGATGCATCTGATACCCCCATCATCCATCCTGTCTATTGCATGTTTTACGAAATGTGTGATGTTTCCCAATCTTGCATTAATTTCCCGCCACGGCTCAATCATTTAAAGATAGCTACGCTAGTGCCTCCGGCCTAGGTGGCTAATCTAAAAGTGATTCCTTCTCTCAGCTGGTCAGCGGCGCTGACTGTTGTGTATTAAGATTTAACTGTGTGGGCCGTCTCTGGAAGAGATGTCTCGTCGCGTCGGATATTCAAGAGGCTGTTTGTCGATCATAGCCGTCCTCCGCATAGTCATATTGTGTTATGTTGGCGTGTAAAAAAAAGATCCCAAGTCTGCTTGTTTCGTTTCTTTTGCTTGTGGGGGTTTTTTTTTCAAGTCTCTTTTCGGCCTCTCTTCCTCACATGGTCTCTCTCCCTAGGCACGGGGGGGTGTTCTTTCTTACCCTTGATATATCCGGATTTTCATTATTGGGACAAAAAGTGATGAACGAACCCCCTTTTTTTTTTTTTTTTTTTCTTTCTTTCTCATTTTTAGAACCAGGTAACCATACCTACCTACTACCTACACTCATATCATATTCGAGCCATTTAAGAAGGAAAGACAAGATATGCAAATCATCCTATGATAGTTGATACGATGACTTTTTCTCCCTCTTTATCTCAACGTATATATATATTTACATATAATACGAAGTGCAGAGTGTCATTTATTCCTTTGCCTTCGATGTATCATATTCATATCATATATGTCAATGCAACCTAATCTTTATTTTAGTTTAATGTGTATCATATATGGTGGCCAACAAATCAATCTTCAATCTACATAGACATATATACGCCTCTGAGTCCAGTTTTTCCTTGACGATAACTGTTGGAAGTGAGGCCTAGCTATCATATAGCTCATATTGATCAGAGTCAGAGTATGATACCTACGTAGTAGTATATATATATATATATAATGATATATAGGTAGGTAGGATTCTTCCCTATGTCTGTTCCATAGTAAGAACTAAAGAAAAGAAGAAGTTGGTGTACTTCTCGCAGGGTTGAGTCTTTAACATACATACTATGATAGGGGAAAGAAGCTGGTCTCGTTCTTGCAACATGAATCTACTCATGGTTCCCTCGACATTTTTGATTATAATAATCTGGAAGAAGGTTAGATATGTCATTGGAAACATCGAAAATTTCTCTTACATGGTGATCATGTACCTTCCTTGAAACCGCCTTTGCAAAAATGCCCTCCGTGTGTCGCGTCATAATTATCGTCGTTATCATTGTCGTCGTTGTCGTTGTCGTCATCGAGGTCTTGCTCGTTTCTACAGCCGGCACGAGGTTATCATGGTGGTCAGCATCATCGATTAACCGGCTGAGCGCCTAGGACCCAGCCGATTCCACTTGCTAGTCCACCGGTGACGATATTACTGACAACATCCCTTTTACGCACTCTACTAGTCCTCTCGTCGTTCTGGGACAAGTCTGCGCTGCCCCGGGAGTCAATGCTTGACCTCCTTGGCAACTCTTGGTTAGCTGCCTCTGAGGAAAGAGGCCCGCCGTGAAGAGGGAAGGCATTCTTGCTGATAGCCCGCGCGGCACTTCGGGCAACATCGAATAGGCCCATGGGGGCTTCATAGTTTGATTCAAAACGTCTATCCTGCGCACGTATGCGCCTCGCCCTCTGCTTCTCATTCTCCAATACGTCAAGTTCCTTGTCTGTTGGGCCGAAACCGCCGGGTACGGCTGACAGGGATGGGAGTGATACAGTTTTATCGCCTTTGATATCCCACTCTTCTGCTTCTTCAGCCTCCTTTGTGCGCAAGGTCATCAGTTCCTCGTCATAGCGACGCCACGCCCCGAGGATTTCAGGAAGAGCATCCCGGGGTGCGAGTAAGAGAGCGAGAGAAATAAGTTCCATGCGCTGTGACAGATTGGTGATTTGGGATAGAAGGTCGGGATTTTCTGCTTTGGGAGTATTTGAGCGGTGTCGACCTGCGTTATATGCAGCCCGCCAAGATATGTCATCCTCGTTAAAGGCATCAACAGAAATTGAGGGACCCGGGAGAAAAGATGGAGGCGTCAGGCGCGTGAGGATGTAGGAATATGCAGTACCAAAATCGTCGGATGCAAGGGCTGATGAAACAGCCATGGCAATAATTCGTCTTTCGGCTATTGTGGAGAGTATATCGTCCGATGAAGCCTCACCGACAGGCAAGTTTGCTGGGGTGGGAAGGCCTGCAGCGACTAAATTACGCCCAATTGACAAAAGGTCATCCAACTTAGTATAACTTTTGGGGTTTTGATCAAGCACCTTCTCGACCAAGGATAGAGGATCGAGATGAACACGGATGCTGACAGGCTGGAATGGGATGCCATGCTGTAGTGTCAGAGAGTAAAAGGACAACGCGTGTGTTGCCGATATGAGGGCTCCAATTTTCTTGAACGAGTCGGAATCAGGGAAATGTTGCTGAAACATTTTTAAGCTATAAATGGTGACATCGTTAGTGGCGTGACTTTTCTCTTTGATTTCCCCCCCTTATGTATTCAAGCAGAAGAATATACATACATATCAAGCGCTTTTTTCATTTTCCCTCGTGTCCTGTTGCCATTACTGGCGTTGTCGTAAGAAGTGATAATTGTTTCCGAGACCGTTACCTCTACTTGGTTGGGCTTTATGGGACTGGTCTCCGAGGCAAATATATCTGCGGCCAATTGATATTCTGCAATAAATTAATATTAAGGTTCACGATAATTTATTGTATGGGGCAGTACCTCCAACAGTTAGCATGGCTTTAAGAATTTCTGTTTCTATCATATCACTGGGCACTCTCCAAAAAAGGCCATGATATTCTTGTCTCTGCCTGTCTTTATCAGTTGGGGATGCCGTCCGCCAATTTTGGAGCCAAAGCAGCTGTTGACGCGTCGCTTTCCAGTCTTGTCCAGGTGTGGCATGCCTCACAACAGTCTCAAAAAGATTCCGTAGAACTGCGAATTGTGCCTCATCATTACTTTGGAGGCACACAGTCGCGGTTTCCCTGCAAGAAGTCTGATAGCCTAATTCACCTAAAATACGAAGAGATAGCAATAAGGCGTTAAGGAATGCCACTGAGTGCGAGGTAGGGGAGGTGAGCTGATTTGAGCTAAGCAGTAGAGCATTCTGGAGTAGGGATGCCTTGGAGGCAGAGTAAATTGAGCCTATGTCAAGATGCAGGGACCGAAGGTTAGGGTCAAGAGGATGCATGACATCTCCTGCAAGACCAAAAAGGCAGGAGACATTTGATGTAATCTGAAATGAAGCTTCAAGAATTTGTTTATTGGTGTTTGCATTCGCATAGACGATGGCGAGACCCGTTTGCCCGTATGACTTTCTTAGATGAATTGACGCATTATTTCCCAACTCCTCATTGTCCTCATAGCCGCCCAGGTCAACGTCTTCAGGCCCCTTCCAGCTCAAAATTGCACTCGCGACACGACCGAAGTCCACCAAACTATGCGATAGCAGCCATTCATTGACTTCCTTCCAGCCCGAGAGCTCCATTTCATCCGCAGTCACTTGATTGTGGAGAGTGGAACTGTGCCTGGCCGAGAGGCTAGAAGAGCCTCTACACCCTGATTGGTTTTCACCATATATCCATGGGCCAACAAGTCCCCTTAGATTCCTAACCAAATCTGCACTGTCCCCATTAGGACCTGTCATAGAAAGTAGAATATTGATGGCAGATTGTTCATTCATGAACTCTAGAGCATCTAGAGAGGTGGTTTCCTCCCTGTTCGGATAGTATTCGTAATTTAGACGCAATAGCGGGAGTAATCTTGATATCAGCCATATTCGAAGGAGTTTGGAGCGTTGATAAAACGGAAGCAGGAGGTCGATGATGACGGTCTGCAAGCCTGTCTCTGCATCTATCCTATGTGCACGGTGTATTAAGAACTGTGTTAAGGGGTCCGCGGAGTGGGTTGGCTCTTTCCACCCCTTGTATGGTAGAGGCAGCAAACGTAGCCTTTTCACGCGCTTTCTGGCAACGGCTTCGGGCAGGTCTTTGACCGAAGTCGCGTCAATTTCCTTTGGTTCCAAGGAAGCTGAGATCCCGTCTGCGAGGCACTGAAGAACCGGCGTATAATGCTGAGGTGATGTGCTCTCCGGTAAAAAGGTCAAGATAATGCGGAAGATCCGTTCTCGAGGTAGTGCGTCGGGAAATTGTTGGTGGAGTTCTAGTAATCCGGATACGTTGCCAGTGGCGCAAAGATCAATTGCAAGAAGAATTGCTTGGGCGTCCGACAAGCCTGTGAGATTCGCCATAATGGGTTTCACATGGTCAGGCTCTGAGAAGATTATTATTCTTTGGTGACTTGGTCGATTTCCTTAAGTGGACGTGAAGCTTGGACCACTTCCTGACTAACCAAAACCTATCATTCTATCCAAACCAAACATCGGTCAACATCGTTAACTCGCATTGCCCCCTTTTCACAGCAACATGGCCTCTGGCTACGGTCTGAATGGCGGTATGGGATCTTTTCCTTATTCTGACGTCGATATTTCAATTGTTCTAATATCTTTCTCCTTGCCTTGGAACGTGAGACTAATAATGATTTCCAGGCCCCTCCCGCTGCTTCGTGTTTTGGCAAGAACTCCTAGGTTGCTACGTGGTTAACGCTGGAGAAGGCGACTCAGGCAAGAAGAAGTGCATATCTGCCTTTGAAGATTACTACGAGTGCTTGCATCACAGCAAGGAGGTACATTACTCTCTTCGAAATCATCTTCCTAGTCTTTTCTTGCCAGAGCTCGCGCTCGGGGCATCTGCAGTGGACCATGAAAGACGAGTACCTGGCTGATGGTGTTGGCAGGCTGCGCGAACAAGGAAGCTACAAGCCGCCTATCGCAAGGCGGAAGCCATGCACCCGCGAGAGAATGCGCCGAAAGCAGAACAAATACGGAGTTTAGGATTAATTGGAAAGGAAGAGGCGACTGCTAGGATATTGGGATCTTAAAGACTCTGGAGACGACTCAGCCACGGCAAACACAACTCTATTCTCCCAACATTAGGGAGGTGTACAAAAACGATCAAAATTCATTGAAAGATCTGGCTTCCCACTTACTGTATTATTCTGTGTGGAGAGGTGTACCGAATATAGTGTTACACTTGGTGTGTCTTCACATCCACGGCATTCTCCTCGAGGCAAGTGGATGCTATTTAGGAACACCAGTAGCTATCTCATCAATTTTGTTAGTATCATGCACCAGATTGCATCCTTTAACTTTGGCATCAGAATAGGGGTATTCGATTTAACGCCATTCCATTTCAACCTCCGGCGTAGTACTATATGTGCAATACAACGCGCCAATCGCTTCATACCGCTGAAAATGGCACTCTTCGTGTTAGCTAGCCGCTGTAAACAGCTACACCTTATGCCACTTTTCAAGTCCTGATAGCCTCCCGCGATCTAAATAATAAGGAGCTGCATTTATATATCCTACAGTGCTGAGATAACCTTATTATGTAGCTTCTATCCCCGTTCTGTGCAAATACAGATACTTCTAACACTTAAAATTGAAAAGTACTTTTTCGATTTGGTTGAACCATAGCAGCCCCACCAGTTATTAATCGTTAATCTAATATTTATTAACCAATAAGGAATCCGTTCAATAGAAACGAAATATACGTAACGCCTTCGGAACATCCTCTTCACCAGATGCCTTGCTACAACCTCGCTCGAAATCGAACATAGGTCTTCAAGGTAGAGCGGCGGTGGCTGTTTGGAATCAGATGTGTTCATTTCATTTCGGAGAACTTCTTCCTAGGTATAGGGTATAGCCGATAAAGAACAAGTTAGAACTTAGTAGTAACTTAGGGAAAGAAACTTTCCGCTATATCTGGCTCTTCCCCGTACAAAGCCACAGCTTTCAACGGTTTAAGCCACTATAACCAGGCCGATTCTTTCTTGAGTCCTGTCAAGCAACAGGTCTGTGTCCTCAATGGGCACATCATGCCGTCCTAAATAACGAGCCTCCAATGCCGACGTAAGTCAATATAACAGCTTACTTCCCTTATAGGCCAGTCTGAAATCCTCTAAGGTCGCATCGTTAATGACTCTGATTCCCGACATTTCAATACCCCTTGACATTTTCATACTGTTCACCCGCGTATACTCAACAGCGCTGGCGTGGATAAATGGGGCATCAAGAACGGAGTATGCTTGTGACATTGCCGCGAGAATACCTGCCATATACATTATTATTAGGCGAAATAACCTGACATGGAAATAAGCCGAATTTGCTGTATCTAATGATCTTCGACCTTTTCAACGAAAAGTCATTATTAGTCATTGTTATCGGAAGCGGAAGGAAATTGCCTCAGTCCTCAGGTAACTAGGTATTGACGTCAAGAGTGGTCGATAGCGAAATTCACCTAGAATACTAGTTAGTAGTCTGAAACAACACACAAATATTTTCAACATCACCTACAGAACAATCATATCTAGTCTAGGTATATATTTTCAACATAAAGCGCGTGTATTCAGAAAGAAACTTGTCATGTGGTTGACGTCAGTGACCTGAGTAACTCTATTGCTGCCCAGGCCCCAGAGACGGGTGCCTAGAAGCCGTACCAAGATATCTACCTATCATATGCAGTCTCTCATTAACTTTAAATTATGATACTTTTATTGGTGCAGTGATATGTAATAATTCCTCGCCTCCAAAGTGAATGTTTTTTTTTATACATTATTAGTTAACTTTTCTTTCCTTTTTTGATTTTTTTCGGGTGACGATGCTTTTTATAGTGATACATAGCAGGCGTGACAAATGCAGTGGAGCTTAAAATCCAGCTTGAAATTCGCCCCTCACTACTGTTGTGGACAAGTATGCCAGGAACCGCCAAGATAGTCACGTGATAATTAGGAGGTTGTTTAAAAAGGTAAAGTTTGTTTGCCCCGGGAGCAGCGCTAAGGCCAGATCAGGCTTAAAGCGGCTGCGCAACCATGGGTAGTCGCGACGGACCAACGAAGCCCCAATGATATAAACCCTCGCGACGTTCCTTTCGCTCCAGCAGCAACCAGACCTCAAGACGCGGACTATCGCAGTCCTTTCAACCCCCCCATATTTCCACCGGTTCCCCCGCCACTTTTAAACATCCCGTACCCACTCAAACCCCCATGCCATACCATGCTTGCACTTAATACACGCCTTTTTCCTCTCGCGCCACTCTCTCGAGACTGCGGCCCGCGCTTTTATTAATTTATTGGCATGGGCGTCCGCACAGCCCAGGGGGCTGACTTCTAATCATCTATATCCCCAACTTTTAGGAGCCAAACCATAATCGATCCTCTCCATTTGTGTTTGATTTGAAGAACGGTCAAGCGATCTGTTTTTTTTTTTTTTTTTTTCATTACAGAATGACTTCCAGGTGAGTAGCTTTAACCGGGTCTTCCGTGTATCGGTGTACACGCTAACCTCTTCTATCCTAGACTTGATCGCCTAGTCACGTGAGAACCATTCTTCCTTTGGGCACCTGCAACAGCCACTAACCAATCATGATCTAGGTTACTAGAGACTGGAAGCACCCCGGTCATTAGAAATACCGCAGCGCAACAGCTTGCAGATGTCCAGAAACAACATCCCGATGAGCTGTTCAATCTTCTGGGACGGATCCTGCCCTACTTAAGATCCAAATCTTGGGATACTCGGACCGCTGCTGCGAGGGCAATTGGCCTCATCTCCGCGAATGCGGAGCCTTTCGACCCCAATAAAGAGGATGGACTTGATTTCAGGAAGGACGATGACGAGGTCAAAGTGGAGAGTGACTTGCCTTTCTTGTCAGACTGCCAGCTTCAGCTCAGTTGTCTGGATGTCTCCTCTGTCTTGAAGAGTGGGTTAATGCTGTCGGGCAGTGGAGACAAGGAATCCGAGTACTCTATTGCCACCATGGATCCGGTATCAAGACTGCAACATCAGAAGAAAAACTTAATTCCTCGTCTTGGCTTAGGGGGGCAGTATGCTGATCTTGATCTGGCGGATGATATTGGTATTCTCGTCTCCCCGCAATGTCAAACGCGCGGAACGCCAGGTATAAGCAAAGATATAGCTATATCTCGTCAGAATAGCCTGCACAGTCTATCCACTCAACCATTAGCACCACCACCGGACCACCCGAATGGTGGCGAGGTGGGCCTGAGTAGACGCCAATTGAATCAGCTCAAGCGGAAGAATAAGCACAATGCAAAGGTGGGAGCAAACAAGGTGCGTGTGGTGGATCTCTCATCCCGAAGAGCATCGGATTCGATGGCCTCGCCTTCTGTTGTCGCAAGTCCAAGCGTCATCAAGACAGAAGCAGCAATGGAGGGCCAGGGTGACCAGAGGATGGATTATTTTTCTCTCGATCGGGAGGGCGGCGATGACGACACGAAAATTGTATCGGAATTCAAGGGTCCAGAGGTCCCAGAGATGCCATTGATTCAGACCCAAGCTGAGGAGCAAGGCCTAGAATGGCCTTACGAACGTATGTGCGAGTTTATCATGGTAGATCTATTTGATCCAAACTGGGAGATTCGCCATGGTGCTGCGATGGGACTACGAGAGGTCATTCGGGTTCAGGGAGCAGGTGCCGGTCGGCTTCTTGCTAAGAGTAGGGTCGAAAATAACGTTCTGAACCGCAGGTGGCTTGAAGATCTTGCGTGCCGCCTTCTTTGTGTTTTCATACTCGACCGATTCGGCGACTATATTTCGGACAATGTTGTCGCCCCCATCCGCGAGACGGTGGGTCAGACACTGGGTGCAGTCTTGTCCCATCTACCTTCTAGATCGGTTATTTCGATCTACAGAATCCTCCATAGGATTATCATGCAAACCGATCTCGATCTCCAGCGGCCCATATGGGAAGTCTGTCATGGCGGCATGATTGGGCTCAGATATCTTGTCGCGGTTCGCAAAGACTTGCTCGTTGGAGACCCCAAATTGATGGATGGAGTACTAGAAGCCGTTATGAAGGGCTTGGGTCATTATGATGACGACGTGCGGGCAGTCAGTGCAGCCACTCTTATCCCTATCGCTGAGGAATTTGTCGCCTCCAGACCTGGAACCTTGAATCTTCTTATAACCATTGTTTGGGAATGTCTCTCCAATCTTCAGGATGACCTTAGCGCAAGTACCGGATCGGTTATGGATCTTTTGGCGAAGCTCTGCACCTTTGCCGAAGTCCTCGATGCAATGAAAGCAAATGCTGCCGATGATCCGGAGGCTTCGTTTGCAAATCTGGTTCCACGGCTGTATCCTTTCTTGAGACATACAATCACCAGTGTGAGGCTGGCAGTTTTGCGAGCACTGATCACATTCCTGCAGTTGGAAGGCGATGGAACAGTCGCATGGGTTGATGGGAAAGCGATGCGGCTCGTATTCCAGAACTTGCTCGTCGAGCGGAATGAAGGCGTCCTGAAGTTGTCGTTGCAAGTCTGGTTCGAGTTGCTCAGAGCACTGGAGAATCGCGGTTTCTTCAGACCACAAGAGTCATTAATTACAGATATACAGCCGCTGATCACCTTAAGCTTGGGTCCATTGGGTGTTCCCCGATATCCCATACCGATGAATGCCCATTTGTTCATTAAACCTTCAGGATTGCTATATTCCACTGCTGTCAACACTGCCCGGAAATTATCTCCCGGTGCTGTGTCTGGCACTGATTCTGCCAAGGGGCGGAGACGAAAATCAGAGAAAAAGGAAATACCTCAGTCCTCTCACAACGTTGACGGCCACATGCTTCAAGGAGATGTAGATCTGGTGGGTGCCGATACTTTGATGCGATCTAAGATTTATGCAGCACAAGCATTAGGGCAGCTATTATGGATTTGGGACTCTAACAACCTTCCCAATCTTTGGCAATCTATTCTGGCTGGTTTGAGCTTGCCTGGCTCGACGTCGCAGCTTACTGCATTGATGATCATTGAGGAGTATGCGAAGCGTTTTGGGTCTAGAGGTAGATACGCTACATCCCTCTGCGAATGGATACGTCCTATGATTGAAGCCGAGCGACCGTCGTGGTATAGTGATATCTCATGTTATCTACATATCGTTCGTGCACAGTGTCACTCGTTGCTCAATACTTTCCGAGACCACGCGCATGTTCCGCCCGCGAAGTTGCCTACCCTTGCCGTTGTTGTTCAGAGTGATAATGATGCAGGTCCCAACGCATTTTCGATTGCTGATGCCGAGAAAGTCATTGACCCTGATTTTGAACGGCTCAAGAAGAGTCTTACTCCGGCTCAACGTGTTACAGCACTTCAAGTTTTGAATGACACACGGTCTACTGCCCTGTCCTCTATCGAAGAGGCAAAGGTGATCAAAGAGCTGAGGGATATGCGTATTCGAGCCACAGCTGCAGGCGCCTTGGTTGCTCTATTGGATATTCCTAAGAAGCCTAGTCACATCATCAAGGGAATGATGGACAGCGTCAAGAAAGAAGAGAACGCAGAGCTTCAACAGCGTTCCGCCAGCGCAATCGTCACATTGATCGACTATTATACTGCTGCGACGAAGCGTGGCCCCGTAGATAAAGTGATTGGGAACTTGGTCAAATACTGCTGTGTAGACACTTCTGAGACACCCGAATTCCACCACAATGCACAACTTGAAAAGTCTATTTTGTCGCTCCGCAAAGAAGAAGATCGCCGAGATCATCCAGATGCAGCAAAATTCGAAAGAGAAGCCAGGGAAGCAAGGATAATGCGACGAGGGGCAAAAGAAGCCTTGGAACAATTAGCAATTAGATTTGGATCGAAATTATTGGACAAGGTCCCAAATCTGGCGTCTCTAATTGAACGGCCGTTGAGAATGGCTCTCGCAGGTGAGCTTCCAGCTAACATTCGTGATCCGGAGAACGAACTGGGTCAAGAAGTTGTTGATGGATTGTCAACTCTTCGTGCACTCCTGCCTAAATTCGATCTCGGTCTTTACCCGTGGGTTATCAACTTGATGCCTATTGTCGCCAGGTCGCTCCAGTCCGAGCTTTCTGTTATCCGATACGCGGCTGCAAAATGTTTTGCGACATTGTGTAGCGTCGTTACTGTCCAAGGGATGACGGTGCTGGTAGAAAAGGTGCTCCCCAGCATAACCAATGCCTTGGACGTTCACCATCGCCAAGGTGCCATCGAGTGTATCTACCACTTGATCCATGTAATGGAGGATGGAATTCTTCCTTATGTTATCTTTTTGATTGTGCCTGTCCTTGGAAGGATGAGCGATTCTGACAACGATGTGAGACTCCTCGCGACAACGTCATTCGCCACCCTTGTCAAGCTTGTTCCTCTTGAGGCTGGAATCCCTGATCCCGTAGGCCTCTCTGAGGATCTATTGAAGGGGCGTGACCGCGAAAGGAAATTTATGGCGCAGATGTTGGACGTGCGCAAAGTGGAGCCGTTTCAGATCCCGGTTGCCATAAAAGCGGAACTCAGATCATATCAACAAGAAGGAGTAAATTGGCTTGCTTTTCTTAACCGCTACCAGTTACATGGTATCCTTTGCGACGACATGGGCCTCGGAAAGACGTTGCAAACTATCTGCATCGTAGCCAGTGATCACCACATGAGAGCAGAGGAATTTGCTCGTACCGGAGTACCTGAGGTCCGGAAGCTGCCGTCCCTAATTGTCTGCCCTCCGACCCTTTCAGGGCATTGGCAGCAAGAGATCAAGCAATACGCACCTTTTCTATCCTGCATGGCTTATGTAGGACCTCCCGCAGAACGATCCAGATTACGAGGCGACTTGGAATCTGTAGATATCGTCATCACTTCTTACGATATTTGCAGAAATGATAATGAGATTTTTCTTCCAATCACCTGGAATTACTGCGTGCTTGACGAGGGTCATCTCATTAAAAACCCGAAGGCAAAGATCACGTTGGCAGTTAAACGACTAGTTAGCAACCATCGTCTAATCTTGTCCGGAACTCCAATTCAGAACAACGTGTTGGAGCTCTGGTCACTTTTTGATTTCTTGATGCCCGGCTTCTTGGGAACTGAAAAGGTCTTCTTGGATCGTTTTGCGAAACCTATTGCAGCAAGCCGCTTCAGCAAGTCGTCATCAAAAGAACAGGAGGCTGGTGCATTGGCCATCGAAGCGCTCCATAAACAAGTGCTTCCGTTTTTGCTTCGTCGGTTAAAGGAAGAGGTCTTGAACGATTTACCCCCAAAGATCCTGCAAAATTACTATTGTGACCCAAGTGACTTGCAGATGAAACTATTCGAAGATTTCACTAAGAAAGAGCAGAAGGATCTCACCCAGAAGATGGGAAGTTCCGAGAAATCTGCCAAGGAGCATATCTTCCAGGCTCTGCAGTATATGCGACGCCTCTGCAATTCTCCGGCACTGGTTATCAAGGAAGGCCATAAGCAATACGAAGAAGTACAGAAATGGCTGACGGTCAAAAGGTCCAACATTCGGGATGTTTCACATGCGCCCAAACTTTCCGCCCTCCGCGATCTCCTTGTTGACTGCGGTATTGGTGTAGATTCTAATGGTGGAGATGAGCTGGAAACAGGCGCAAACTTCGTGAGCCAGCACCGAGCTCTCATCTTCTGTCAAATGAAAGAGATGCTTGATATTGTCCAAAACGATGTTTTAAAGAAGCTCCTTCCGTCTGTTCAGTATTTGCGTCTAGATGGCAGTGTTGAAGCAACAAAACGTCAAAACATTGTTAACCAGTTTAATACTGATCCGAGCTACGACATTCTGCTTCTAACGACAAGTGTCGGTGGACTAGGCCTCAATCTGACTGGAGCTGATACTGTCATTTTTGTGGAACATGACTGGAATCCTCAGAAGGATATTCAAGCGATGGACCGCGCTCATCGGATTGGTCAGAAGAAGGTTGTTAATGTCTATCGTTTGATCACGAGGGGAACCTTGGAGGAGAAGATTCTAAAGTAGGTTATTCTGTTGTTCCTTTGTTATCTAAAGGCCATTGCTTACGTTCATAGTCTCCAACGTTTCAAGATCGACGTCGCCTCTACCGTCGTTAATCAGCAGAACGCTGGTCTGGGCACAATGGATACTGACCAGCTCCTGGACCTCTTTAACTTGGGGGAAATGGCAGACGGTGCAGAAAAACCGGCACAAGATACAGCCGTTGGGAATGAGGCTGATATGGTTGACATTGATGGTGAGGTCAAGGAAAAAGGCAAGAAAGGCTGGTTGGATGACCTGGGTGAGCTATGGGACGACCGACAATACCAGGAAGAGTATAATTTAGACTCTTTCCTAGCCACCATGAAAGTGTGATTCTACCCTATATTGTTTTCCCTTTCATCTGCAACGCGACGATGTAATCGTTTCCTTTTTTTTAATATTTATAATATATATTCATCGATATGGCGTTATATATGGGGTCCGGTCATGTGTGGAATGGCGCCGGTGAAAAAAATCGTGGCTCGGATTTCTTCCCCGGATTTTCTTTTTATTATATTTTTTTTTTTACTTTTACTGCATTTCGTTCGAAAAATCTTACACCCTCCGCTTCTATTGTATCATATTAGGGTACCCTGAGGTTTGCTTCCTGGCCTATCTATGTTCAGCATACCTCCGAGATCGATGGCTTAACTTGACATCATCTTCCTTCCTTCGTTGATGGCAAAATTTCTCCACTTTTTCAACCAGATTTCGAAAGGTTATTTGGTCTTCAGATTTCTATTATATTAAACCGGTTATACTACTACTATGACATACATTTCCCACATGCATTTATTTTTTAATATACATGGATCTTGGTGCAAGGACTCTTTTCTTTTTTTTCTTCCCCCTCTCCCATCCCTGCCTCTAGTCTTCCAATGCCTCTATTGATATCGTTGGAAGTACCGACGAAAGTTAGTATTGGACGAACACTACTCTTCGCCTTTGAATTTGCCAGGTCCACAACATATAATTAGGTAATTTTACAGCTGCGACTCAGAAGTTGGAATTAAATCTGTACTAATTAAGCTAGTAAGTACTCTTACATTCTTAAGAGCAAAGGAAAATGAAAGGAACAAAAAGGAGGATATGGTGAGAGGTGATGGAAAACATGCCCAGAATAAAAAAGATAGGCCGGTGTTTCCGGCATCATATCTCAAAACTCCGTCGCTACCATTGTCATGTATGGTCAGCCGCTGTAAATGATACATAGCGAAAACAGACTATGCAAAGACTTTTCTCCTCTCTCCTTATTTTTGCCCTGGAAAGAGATGAGGGAAGAAACAGTCACCCCAAACCAAGTATCAAAACAACAATACTCCGCGTTGAACTGAAGCCTCCCAGCACCATGCACCATTGTTGCAATGCGACAAAACAAGCCCATGTTAGCGGAGAAATCAAAATTTACAAAAGCACCTATTAAACGATGTATTTAGTAGGGCAGAACGGCACACCAAAGGTGATGATTGAGAGGTAAACGAAAATAGTTCCGTCGTTGAATATTCGACGAATGTGTTGAACGGTTTCAAGAATCGAAATGGTGTTAAAACACTCAGCCTAGTCACAGCAAGCTATAAATATGCGTTGCTTACCGGACCACCATAAGATTGAACGCGGGATATCAATGGCGTAACCTCGGTTTGGCAAGCATGTTTAGGCGGCTGAGACTGAGGACACCTCTACTCTTCCGTAGAATGCTGCCAGGAGTATCGTTTCTTCCGGGAGTACGTTTCTCTCGTGTAACGCTTGTCGATGAATGAGACTTGATAGGCGTAGTGGTAACAGCTTTGATAGCAACAGGGCCGTTTGTTTTAGGTCTCCTACTGCTTCTTTCATCGGAAGCTGAATCTGTCGGAGGTATGTTCTCATCTTTTCCATCTACCTCCTCCCGGCGCCTCTTTTTGTTCACAAGGCCGTGTGGAACAGCAGGCAAGTTTGGGAACGGGCTTGATTGTCTAGTGGAAATAGCAGGATTTCGAATGCGCTGGACAGAGGGGCTTGGATGGCTGGCAAACAACAAGTTCGGGTTCGCCTCATTCGGCGACATCATTGTGGGCAGTGTAGGGTACACGACATCAACGACGTCAACCTTTAATGGAGACGGGGAGGATTGAGCCAATTCATAGCGGGCGTTTGTATTCGGTGTAAACTCAACACGCTTCTTGGGTGAAGGGGTTTGAACGGCATCATCTCCAAATGAGATACTGGGCAAGTCTTTTAGGTTGATATCGGGATTAAATCCGGGAGTTGCAATATGAGTTCCGGCGACGATTTTCAAGGGATCATCTGAGAAGAGAGGCTGATGCCGTCGAAGGATGGACTTCAAGTTTCCGAGGGTTGGCGGATTCGTTTTAAATTTAGGATTGAAATCGGTCTGGGGTGTACGGGGAGTGGTAGGAATTTTGGATGCTGCTGATTGCAATAAGGAAGGCATCATTGAAGTCTTTAGTAACTTCTCACTTGAAGAACGTGCAATGGAAGATCTTGTTGGCGTCAAGGGGAATCTGCGAATAGTTGTTTTTGGCCGTCTCTTTACTGCCGGTTGACAGGAAACGACATCCTCGTTGCCTCCTCGGATAGCAGACATATCATCATCATTTGAACGTTTGACACGCTTCGCACTATTGACTGTTGGGATTTTGGACGCGTGTGCCAGTGCAGTTATCGGTTTAGTCGGAGATGATGTCTTTTCTGACTCGTCCAGAGAGGCTTTAGAGCCTTTACGCTTCAGAGACACATCGACGGGCCTAAAACGGCCAGCTTGAGCTCTGAATGCAGATGGATGTCCGGCAATGGAGTCCATTTTTCTAAATTCGGCCATATGAACACCACTGAACCGACCAGTCATTCCTCTTGGTTTTGCAATCTTTCTTCCCGTGTGAAGCTGGTCCGCCTCGCGTTCCTTGCGCTCCTGCTCTCCCTTTTCCAGAATCATTTGTGCTTTAATCCTGGCGACGTCTTCACGGACGTTATCCATCAACTTCCTAGCTTCTTGACTAAGCTGTGAGTCTTCACAGGAGGACTTGAAGTCGAAGCTTGGTGTACCGAGTTTGGTTGCTGGCGAGCCCCTGACCTTCGTTGGAGTATTTTGCAAGATACTTTCCTTTACAATCTTGCCACTCGAATCTCGTTTTATCGCACTGAATCCTAAAACGAGACCAGGGTCTGGGTGTTTGGTAGTGCTCTGGTGCACCTTACTCGGATGCATCTCTTCATGCGCGGGGCGAAAGCTGCCTCCCATCGTGGGTGTCTTTATAGGCGTCACTGTAGGTGTTTTGATGGACGGCTTCACCTGTGATAATGGCGATGTCTTTTCCGAAAGTCCGGTTCCAGTGCTTGGCGGCAACGCGATATCCGGAGTCTCATCATGTTCCATAACAGAAGAAAGCTTCTTGATAGGTGTTGCTACTGTGTTTGGCTCCTAGTAGGCATAGTACGCGTCAAAAATCGTGTCTAAATTGGGTACATGGGAGGTAAGAATGCTGGCCGTACTTACCTCGACAGCTGGGGTACTGCCTCGAAGGCGGGCAGACCTACGAGGAGCCATAATTGACCATCAAAAATTATATTTCGGATTTCAGTGAAACGATGCCTATGCGTAGCGATTTGACGTAAGGAAAGAATGTTGTTGTGGCGGGGGAAGTTGTCAAGCTAATCAATCACCGGGTATGTAAACAAAAGTGTAAACAAAGGCGCGGTTGCGGCGTTTGGCGTTGACGTCATTAGACAGGCGCCAGGCGCACACTTTTAACTATTCCAAGGTTAGTACATATGTAGCGCTGACAAGCGCAGAATTTCTGTGACGAGAATTTACCTGGATCAGGCCATGGCTTGCAGAACATCGACTCTCATCAAGGTATAAATACACTGTCAGACTCAGTAACAGGCTAACAGCCTTTCTAACGCATAGCTAGAGACTGTCGTGGAAATCGTGGAAAATATGGAAACACCACGAGTGAGACCTATGGGGCTATCGCCACAAGCCCGAATTTTCTCCAACTCCCTTATGAGACTTGGTGCAATATCTACAAGTGTCATCTGTTCAAACCATTTTCACTCATCCGGCGGTTGGAGTGGTGGATCCATCAGAGCGGCGATCGGGTCCCACAAGAGATTCCAAAGTGGCCCTATGATATATCTATCATAGGTAGCAGCTGATGCATTGTCAGCGTTTTGGTCCGAGAATGCGTTCAGACTGCCAGATCCGTGGATCCTTCGCCTTTTGCAACTGGGAACCCTGATGATGTGAGAGTTCTGGCAATTTTCCCGTCGATGCATGACGCTGGTATACCCGTTCGGTGCACTAATCTTGGAGCTCACTAACCGCCATCTCAACTGACGCTTCAATTGGGCCTCCTTATGGTAGCCACACCGGACCAGGATCGCACAGTGAAGAAAGCATTACATTCACTGCTGGCATTGCCTGTGTTGAAAATTTTGTCTTTTGAATTCGGCCCCTTCCCAAGTGTCGAGCTTCATCATATGGCTACCGAAGCGCCACACTCACCCATCCACTGAACAGCGCTCCTGTTTTTCCTCTTTTCGATTTATGGACTTGCCCGTAGAGATTCAGTTAATGATTCTCAAGTATACAGCCTTATTGCACCTAGTCCGGTGACTGCTAGTGGGTTGAAAGGATATGCCCTTAACAATTGAAGATGTGCCCTAGAATATCGATGTTGCGAGGGTCACTACGCTTCTCTTCCGGCTGACTTGTTTCTAGTTAATAGATATTTTAATTCACGGAGTGAGTAGGTCTTCTTCTATAATGAATTTGTCGCCAGTGTTCGGCGTGCCAGCTGTCCTGCTCCTCTCGTCAATCGGAGCCCGGGCAATGATCCTAAAATCCCGGGGGATTGGAGCCCTGAGCATTCCAAATTTCTTCGGGCATTCCCCTACTGGGATTTCCGTATGTCTTGGCACTGAAGTGGAATCGAGCTCTAGCGTGCACGTGCCAGACGCCTATATATACTCTATATAGAATAGGTGTCCTCAAAAGCTTTACAACCCAAACAACCCGTACTAGTATGATCCCTGTGATACCAACACTGATCAGTGTTGTGTATGATGGGTATGTTTTCGGTATTTGGGGTACGCTTTTGATGATGAAGGTGTGGTTTTGGTGATTTCGGTGATGAAGAGAGTGTGTTTTTGTGGTTTCTGGTAAGGGTATCGGGTTCCTTCGATAGCACT
>NPHW01003158.1:2286-14244 GCA_002240705.1 Elaphomyces granulatus
ATCAGCAGCCGCCATAGGGAAAGTAAGGTGAGATATAGAGAGAACAGTCCTGACCATAGGATCAGCAGCCGTCATAGGGAAAAGATCCGTGGTAGCCGCCACAAGGTCGAGATTGTGTCACCGCCATCTCCGACGGAGAAGCCGAAGAAGGGCGGATTCTTCACAGCGATAAAGTCCTATGTTGTGGGGAAGGAGCAATCTAGTGCAACTAGATGAACTGAGGGCCAAGATTGGGGAAGGGGGGTGAAAGGGTGAAAATTACGTATGTACATACTAATGTATTAAAGAAAGACTGGTGGGCCGTCCGATGTCTACCATTATTTCTGATGAAGTTTATAGTATAGTAAAAAAAAAAAAAATAGTTATCATGTACATACGACTGGTCTGAGGTTACAACTATCCTTATCACTATATATATTCCCATTGATCACGATTCACAGTATTAGTAGATGAGCTTGAATCTCATCCAAGGACGGAATCTTATAGAGTATTTTTCTTTTTCGCTACTGCCCATATGTTCTACAAACCAATCTACAGTATTCGAAAATTGAACTGGTGAAGCGCGCAAGCATGCGTATGCCCTGGAGCTCTTGAGTCTTGGAGTCTCCGTTTTAAGTAATCCCGTCCGGAGGACAATCATAGTATAGTTCACTATGTACTATACATACTCTACTCAATGATAGGGATAGGGAAATTTTTGTTAGGGATGGGGACTCAAACGGTTCGACCCAACGACTCTTTGACGGTCCTTCGCTTAGGGTCACCCACAATCCTGTATATAGGTAGGCAGGTCGGAGCATCTAGATAGGCTTCGCCCCTTCTCTTCGTACTAAAATAGAACATTAGTCGCTTGCCAATGCAAGACTCATGATACAATTTCCGCCTCCCATGACGGCTTCACCTAATCGACCATCCTCGCCCCCTCTGCGTACAAGTCGCCGCTGACCTCGTTATCCACATCATTGCCAGACGTCCGAATAATTTCATGAAAGTCTGGGCTGCCCGGGCAGCCCGGCTCGCCACCCACTCTGTGAAATCCACCATATCGACACACGTCGGCCTCAGTCACGGCATCCAAGGCAGTGTAGCCGTACACGCGAAGAAGAAGATATACAATGGCTGTCTAAGCTCGTGGAAATTGAGAAACTAAGTCCTTCCAGCACTGCCGGATAACATGGCCAGAACCGTTGCTTGTTGCAGGGCCGGCTAGGTGTGTAGTATGTAGCAAAGCAGCTGGCGAATTCAACTAGGAGTCTTTACGCTTTCGAATCCTCATTACATATGATACGGTTCCTTTACAATGCCACTTATGCCAAATCTTATGGTTTATGTTTGTAACCGGAGAAGAAAGCCCGAGATCTAAAAGCTAACCATCATATTACATAGTAGATCATTTATTATCAGTTGCAACAAGAGGAACGAAGTGGATAAAACTGCGAGGACTGTGTCTACCTGGTCCTTGGTATCGTTACGAGGAATGCCCAATAGGTTGTGTGACTTCGACGTATTCGGTGATTATCTTAGGAATAGTGTGCCCCGGGATTTATTTATCATAGTGTTGAAGCAAGTCCCGGTCCCTTCCCTACTGCATCCTGCCAAAACCTCCATCGTTGCCTTTCCACCTTTCGTGACTGACCCTGCGGCGTGGCAACAATCAAGAATGAGTAAAACATCGAACCCCACTCTCTCGAGCGGCCCCTGTAGCTCATACCAAGACAAGGCCGGATGTATGGAGCTATCGAGGTTGAGTATCCAGTGGAAGGCTTTAGCAAATAGGTTAAAAATAAAAGGGGCTAGACCGAACGGAAGGCAAGTCTCTTTGTAGAATTGCCCCTCCCATTTAAATCCTAGTAGCCATTGAATGTGGGGAGCGATAGGGACATTTCTAAAGGCATCTTTGATATCCCTTTTAAGAATAATGCAGTGGCGGCCTGCAATCTTCACCACCTGGATTCAACATGCTTTATCTTCTCTCTGAGACTATTAATCCTTAGGAAGTTTGCCTTGATGTCCTGCAAGAATTTGACGAGACCCCGAAATATCTGAATCACCTGTTGGTACATCGTACCAAACGCGTAGGCATGAATTGTGAGAGTTCTTAAAACGTCTTCAGTGGTAGTGTATTGTAAGGATGTGTATTCGGGGTCAATAAATGAATTGACTGATCTTTGGGGGGTGGGAAAGGTTATGGATACGCCTCCAGCCCCATCTCCTTTGGGAACAAGGCCCAACGGGGAACAGATATATGGAGAAGATGTTGTTGTAGGTACAATTCGACCAATCGCTAGGTCGGATTGCAGCTTTGAGGTAATGGCTCCTGGGGCTCGGCGCACTGAAAGTTTCGGGTCCTTCGTACCACCGTGTTGGAGGGTTTTTATGAGGATGGCAAGTAGGTCGCCAGGGTACTTTACAAGGAAGGACTGCCAGACGAAGACATTGAAGGGCGAAGGAGAATTGAGTAATAATGGCCTGGAGTCATCGAATATCTCGAACAGTACAGTCTGGAGCACAGGAACGAGAAGCTAGAAATTGATTGGCTCTAACGAAATGATCCTCCGCTCCTAGTTGCCCTCATTGGCGACCTGTTGACCTGCGTTCCCCTACGGTGTGGGGGCCCTTGTGCAAGAGACGCGCATGTTGACAGCAACATCTGTCGGCAAGGGAACATCCAGATCCATTCCACTTGTTGGAATTTTGACCATGTGGGTTTGGCATGGTGTTTGGTGCCAGCTTTGTTAAAGTCGTGTGTTTCGGAGGTTTGAGGGCATGGTTTAGGTGTTCGAAGATCAGGTTGGCGGGCAACTGCCACGCATCGCGGTCATCAATGCCCGCGAGGGCTCTTTGCCTATGGAATTGTAAAGCTAAGTTCACAACCGGCACCCACTCGTACGTGTCGTCAAGTTTCACTATGCGGGGGTGAAACTCGAGCGGTAATATCGTACCGCTTGAATTCAGCGACGATGGCGTCTTGTTATGTTCATGGTGGCGTTCACATGACCAAGCTGGCCGGGAGTGAATAATTGGTATTTAGCTTTGTGAATCGTGCGTAACAAGAATGAAATCTGAGATAAAAGTTCGAAATGATCTTCAGGATCAAAATTTCAGAAAGTTCCTTAGACCTCGCTTTTCACATTAAGGAAGGCGTTGGACCATTGCTTTTTTGCCGTCCCTGTTCCTTGATATAGCAAAGTCTTCTTCATTGACATCGTTCTTGGAACAACGTAGCATGGACTAGAAGTGATTTGCTATCTATGGATTCAAGTCTAATTGGTTCCTCCTCAAGGATTGTCGGATCCATTCACTCTGTTTGCGGCTATAGGCAGAGGCTACTCTTTTAACTGCTCCTGAGCTACGTTGTCGGGGTCAGCGAAGTCCAGCGTCCCGGTGAAGTTTGTATAAATTTGAAGGGTCGAATTTATCCTTGAAGATTTCGTGCAGGAGAGCCGGCTTGACGAAAAGGAATCGCGGATGGATCTTGCGGACTTCGAGGGCTATCTCACCTTCGTTCTCGTCATCGTCGTCATGCTCTTGGTGCTGGATCGTTCCAACGCAGACTGGGCCTTTTTGTTGGCCAGCTTTTGTTCAAGGATCTGGATCTCCAGTTCCCGTTTGAGAGTCTCGTGCTCTTCCTCACGACGGTGTTTGTTTGACGCACTATTAACAGCACCAGAGGCTATGACAGGAGCTTCCGGTGGTGGTCCAGCTTCCGAAGACATGTTGGCAGGATGCTTCGAGTATTTCGGGGCATGGTGGGAAAATGTAAAACAGTTCTGTAAAAATATAATAGAACGACGATATGGACACCGAGCGCAACGAAAACGAGAACTGTGACAGATGAAGATGAAGGGAAGAGCTCAGCAGGGAGACGCAGACTTTTCAAGCCGCCATGGTAGCGTTACCGCGAACTTCCATAAAAATTCTCATTTGGTCCTCCAATGCCTGCCGCCAGGCAGCGTTCTTGATGAGTCTGGACTCTTTAAGATTGTCGGGAACGGCCAAAGTCATGTTCTCGCCACTGGTAGTCCTGGTAAAGGCCGTATATAGTTGTCCGTGGCTGAAAACCTCCTGCTTCAGGCTAATGCCGACCTTTTGTAAAATCCGACCCTGGGACTTATAATTGTCATGGCGTATGCATGTCGAACAGGGAATTGAATCCGTTCGAAGGAATCGAACTGTAAGAAGGTAATTGTGAAGGGGCTTTAATATAACCAGACAAGAACAGCTAGACGACTTTTGCAGTGAGAACGGATCGCTAACTTCCAGAATCTATGATATGTAGATACAGGATGGGCTTTTATGGCGATAGGGCCACCCCGCCTACCACTGTTGGATGGCCGGAGGAAGACGACCAGGGAGCTTGTCGTATATCCTGCTCATATTCCGCAAGAAGTTGTATCATCTATGAGTATGGAACTAGCATCAGCAATAAAGACGAAATGAATATGATCCTGTCTGTCTTCTATAATACATGTGAATTTGTCTAGGGCAAATTCATGTAACCTGAGACAACCCAGTGTTTCAGTGTTAACACCAGGTGGATTCGACAAGTTGGCTACGTGGCCTTTGTATTTGTACTGTTGACCCCGTACCGGACGGATTTCGATAATCGTCCGGAGATTGTAGAGGAATCCGAGGAAGCAAGTGTACCTTTCCTCGATGTTTGCCGCCAATGATATGCACCGAAGAAAGTGAGAAGGTGGGTGGGTTCCGACATGGTTGACTTGGAGTTGCAGAGCCACATGACTGGACATCCCACTTTTAAACATAATGAGTGGGGAGGCAGAGAAGCGTTCTCAAAGCTATTCAGAAATTCTGGACCAACATCTCGATCAGCTCTCTACCGGTACGTCCGTCGTGTGCACTCAACTTACCCAGAGTTATTACAGATTTTCCCTGGCATTTCTTATCAACAATGGCGATGATTGCCAATGCAACAGCGGTCCAAATACCCTATCATCCGATCTCCGACAATAGGTTCGTTGATATCCGCCACGTCGTGGTGAGAATGGCTCGTTCATTGAGTAAGTCTCCCAACGCTATGTATTGTCTGCAGATTATGGAAAGACCTTCAGCTGCGGACTCCTTAGGACCGAACCTATGTTAATTAGTACGCAGCCATATCCTGAAACCCGTGTAGTTGAAGTCAAAGAAAATAAACTAACTTAAGGTAAGTTCGGGACCTTGCAGATCCCGAACAACCTGCAAAACATCCGCAATTATAGATTGCGGCGGTTTATTTGGCGGCGGAACGGGATGCTTGTGTTTTCCATGGGACGTGAATAGGACATACGGAGTTGTGGTAGTATCTTTGATACCCGAGTTCGGGTATCAAACTGTAAAATTCTACTTCACAGCAAATGGTAATCCTGGCCTTGCATGTGGCCAATCCCTATAAAACCAATTAGCATCTAGTTAAGACCTAGTCTGTAATCGATTTAAATACCGCAATGTCTTTTCCGAACTTCGACCTGGCAGACGCAGGAGGCTGTGGAGGGTTCAGCCTGAGATATTGTACGCCGCAATTCCTGTAGGAGCCGCTCGAACTACGGGATCCCTCCTGTCATCAGACTGCAAACATTAAGAAAGAATTTGAAGGCCAAATGAAAGTGGGGGATGAGGTGGGAATTGATGACCCAGACGAGTCGTCATCGATTTCAAGTGCCCCTTTGCTCGAGTCCTCTTCCTCTTGAAGCCTTTCAATCTCGCACGTTCAGCAGGTGAGCAGAGACGGTGTTGATTAAAGATGTTGCGGTATGGTCAACCATTTTGCATGGAAACGAAGCTCCGTTTCTCGCTCTCCCTGGAGCCCAAGTTTTGCCCAAAGTCAGCAGTACAAATCAGAAACCAATGGTTTCGTTATTACCGGCATTGTCTCCAGTAATAGACAGTAGCTTCGGAACAAGATCCAGTTCCAGGAGACATGTCTCAACGGTAGCAGCCAGGTTTTCACCGCTAACATTGTTGTAGAGAGACCCCGGCGGATATACGTAATTAATTAAACCTGTAGTCGTGTTAGCCGCAAGAAGCGTGAAAGAATGTAACCTATAGAAGCGATATACAACCTTCGATAGTATCATCCTCCAAGCCATTCTCTGCCCAGTGTATTCTATCACCTGGACCCGTTCGTTCTCCAACTTGGAGCACTTTTGCAGCGAACGCCTCCATTTTTCGACGTCCTTCATCAGTCAAATTCGGATTCGACAGCCTCATATTGGTAGTTAGTCTGAGAAACCCGAAGGTTATCCCAAAGGCAGGAACGCCGCATCAATAATGGCAGCTGGTAGACCTCCCTGAATGATCGGTAAGGTTTGTCGGAAATCACCGCAAAACGCCTCGAACGTGTCAAGAGAAGACACGGATAGAAAAGATCTCCTGCAGAAGGACCGATAAACACCAGCCTCCCAATGCCTTTATGGAACTTTTGGCGGGGCTTCCAGCAATATCTCTGTCCCATGTAAATGTTCTGGCATCTCAACATATAGATACCGGCAAGGGTTTTTTGACGATCAATCTCCACACCACGTTCTTCTGCTCGATATTTTGGTACAACCCCATTGCGTATTCACGATTTATATCGTAAAATACCGTCAGAATTGTGTTCCGAATGGCAGCATTTTTGTTAAAAATGCGAGCTATATTGCCGTCATCCTGGAAGACAATGACTTGCTGGTCCGGTAAATACTGTAATCATGTTAGCATCGTTTATACCGGACAGAGATAAACCTACCTGGAGCGCTTTCAGAGGTGGACTGATTCTATGAAGCTTGAGCGTCAAAAATCGCCACACAGCCCCAGAAGTCCCAAATCACCTGGCGTATTGCCACTGTGTGATTTCGTCACGCTGTAGCTGTGAGGGTAAGCCCGGCTGCCTAGTGGGTGCTGAGTTTACCACTAGGCCACAGCCAAAAAGGCAACCGGGGGGTCATCGATCTCAGCGTACTATATAGCTCGTTGTCCTGACAAGGTGCTAGACCCACAGAAGTCCTGTCCGGCCCCTGAGTAAGTGCACACTATGATCCTAAAAGTACGAGCATTTTTGCCCAACGGTCTCTTGTCGAGAACAGTGCCGATGCCAATCCCTACCGGGAGAACGAGCTCGATGCGTTGAACGAGAACTGCGGGCCCACTGTAGAAGGGTTAGAAATAGCTTGCAGGGAGCTATGTAGCTTCTACCTCGTAACACCTACCTCGACCCTCCCTCAGAACGTGTTCTCGCCAGATTCGTTTATTGTCCATTTCGAATTTCGCATCATGATGCAGAAAAACCTAGCCCAGGTCTTACCGCCGACTGGATGTGGTGCGTGTAGGAGGAATATGGCACTGAACCAGACGAGCGTGATGATCGTAATGATCATGATAAGATGAGGATGATGATGAGATATATCAGAAGGTGGGGTTTGTTAGGGCCGCGCCGGCTAGTTAGTCGGCCCGATGTTTCCGCCTGGCATTAATTTGTTAAACATATCATATTGAATATATTGCTAGCTCCTCCAAGTTCTAACCCAGTTTGCTATCATACATATCTAGTTACATACATCGTCACAAAGAACTGTTTCTCGGTGTCGTTGAGCGGCATTTATCGTCATGCTTTTGACTTGACTCACTTGACACGACCATTTTCGCTCATTGATCCTGCTCTACCTCTGTACATAAGATTGCCTCCACCATGGCTCCGAGTGTTGAAATCTCGATTCCGACCGCCACTATTTCTGATAGCCCCAGTCCGTATACCTTATACAACATAACTCTTCGGCTTCCGTTACGCTCTTTCGTCGTTCAAAAGCGCTATTCGGAATTTGCCGCCTTCCACGAGGCTTTAGTGAGCCAGGTTGGCTCTCCGCCACCGGTTCCTCTACCCAAGAAGTCTTGGTTTTCAAATACCAACTCCAATTCTACCCTACGAGAAGAACGACGCAGGGCCCTGGAGAGCTACCTGCGCGCCATAAATGTTACTGAAGATGCACGGTGGCGTACCTCCAGCGTCTGGAGGGCCTTCTTGAATCTTCCGAGTTCAGCCCTCAGCTCCGATAATTCAGCAACGTCCAATCTCCACAAGAACCTCACGGGGCCTAGTGGCGTGGGAGATCCAGTCACTGACCCTACGCTGTGGCTGGATTGTTACAGGGAAATGAAGGCACACCTGCATGATGCAAGATTGCATTTGACGAGACGGGACCAGGCTACAAACCCTCAGAAGCAACATGAGAGTTCTGCTCAGGCTAAGAGCAGTTTAGTCAGGGCTGGGACGATGATCGCATCATTGGAAGAGGGATTGAAGAGCCTGAGCGATAAGTCAACTTGGAGTGGCACCAGTTTGGGTGATGGAGAAATCAGGAGGAGGAAGGACCTCCTCGCGAATGCCAAGAAAGAAAAGGACGGATTAGAGAATTTGCTTAACGCGATGGTAACCAAGAGCAAGCTGGACAGTGCTGTCGCGTCCGTACAGGACAAAGACGCTCTTGTGGGCAGCGGAAAACCTCGCTTCGGGCGAGTTCTGGGCAAAGAAACCGACAGGACACGAGAACTCGACAATCAAGGGGTGCTCCAGCTGCAAAAGCAAACCATGGAGGGCCAAGATCGCAGTGTCGAGAATCTTATGAAGGTTATTACCAGACAGAAAGAACTAGGGATTGCGATTAACAATGAGTTGGAAATCCAGAACGAGCTTCTCAAACTCGCAGATGAGGATGTCGAGAGGTCAGTGGTGTTCTTAGTCGTGTCCCCTATGATACTGACGTAACGATTCTAGGTTACAACGAAAGATTGATATTGGGAAAAAGAGGGTAGGAAAGGTATCTTGAAGGGAAACTTTGGAGTACACGATCTGCATATTTTTGGCTAGTTGGCATGTATACCCTGATTCTGCCATTTTCATAGCGTTTATCATTTTGCCCCTCCCCTTAGCTCAAGGCGTGATTTATTATCCCATATATTGCATAGTAGAAACGCTTCAGAGAAACATATGGTACTATTTTGAGGACAAAAACTGGACGATGTGAGTTAAGACAAGCTAAAACGGTTAAGGTTTAGGGAGAACCAACCTCTCGGGCTTCTTGCTCGGTAACATTTGATAGTTCCGACACGCTCTTATCTATCAAACCGACATTACTCCTCCTGATAAGCCACCAGAGCTCGCGCCTATCCCCGGCAAGCTCATTCTGTAGTATCATCTTCTTTAGACGCCGTAGGAAGTCGTTGTACAGGCCGGGCTCTTCGTATGCAACTAGCTCATCCTTCATGACACCTAGTTCCTCCACGACGCGGTCATAGTTTGCATCTCCGAGACTGTTCCGAATTTGATCCTCGATAATAGCACCCATCTGGTTCACAGAGTCACTGACGCCTTCGATGTTGTCGGTGCCGACAAGGGCCTGTTTGAACTCCGGAATGGTGTTGTTCGAAGAGATCTTGGTCCGTTTTTCGTGATGAAGAAGCCCATCGACATCTAAGCCTGAGAGTGGTTTATCGGCTTGGTGGTTTCGCTTACGTCCTTTAGTCTTTGGTGGAACTAGATGATTGTTAGTATGCTAGATGTCCCATGACTCTCCCGGAAGCGACATAGAATAAACCTTTCTTAACATCGGCTACTTTTTCAAGTCGTTCCAAATGTTTCCTGGCGCGTGCCTGTGCTTCTTCCGATGGCTGAGAGACTTGCATCAATTTTGATGAAGGCGAGGGCAAAGATTCACTTGGATGAATCGCACGCCGTCTAATTGCTAGACCGATTCGATGTATAACTGGTGAATACATTTCATCCAGTGGTATGGTATCAAGCGGTACGCTGTAAGGATTAGTCAGTATGTTCTCAGGGCTAAAGATAGCTAGAAGACTCGGCTTAGTACCCATTCTCATTGTTGGAGACGATCTCCATGCTATCGACATATCTGCTCATCGCGTACAATAAATCATCGTCCGGTAAGTTTCGGTGTTCCGTTACTGTTTTTCCAGAGACGGTGACAACCTTGTCTAGGGGAGGAAATCGATACGATCTGACATCTTCCGCGAATGGGAGCTGGACTTCAAGTAAGCATTCGTAGTCCGGTTCAATTGAAGGAGCTAATAAAACAATAAGCGGAGGCTTATTGTTCTTCGTCACGAGCCTAGCAACAGCATAGCACTCCTTCTCAAACAGACCATGGATGAAGGATGAAAGAGCAAGAATAGCCTTATCATTAGTTTTCTGGGCAATAATGACATTGCAGGTGGACATGTGCATATATCTGTCATACTATGTAGTTTGTTAGAAAATCAAATTTATACGTAAATTGCTCCGTGGACTTACCAGATCGTTGTGGATAAACCCAATGATCTCAAGAGCTTGATCCGTTTCTAAATTGGTGATATTTTCGTCTGACTGACTGATATGTACTGCCGTTCGTCCATATTCATAGCCTTTGGCGAGATCATCCCGTTGTACTTCAATTTTTGTACCAGGGGAAGATTCATCGGGGATCTGATATATTCGCGCATTTCGAATTCCTGTTAGTCTAGCTTCTGCTTCAGTCTCCTCATCTGGGACTACAGTCGCAGAGGACTGAGTACTATCCGCCTGTGTAGCAGATGTGCCAGAACGAAGCGCGAAGGAACTCGCAGTGGGAGGCCTAGTTACATAGGTCCTAGGATACCTCTCCACCTGGATGCAGAGGGCTGAAGAGTACTCTCTAGGATCTCCTAGTCTCAGTTCCCCTTTAAATGACGATATGCCCCTGATGGATTTTTCAAGGGGGAGTTCCAGCATTGAAATTGCTTGGGCTATAGTCGCGAAACTTCCGTCGCACTCGTCGGCAAGACCGTTTAGAAGCGCCTCGTTCTCCGCCTGGGAGGGTTAATAAATTAGGCAACGCAGCAATTCACAGTTACAAAGCATAATTACCTTTGCAGGATCCTTATCTTCCTCCTTGAAGCCGTACTCAGGATCATCGAAATCGACGCCTCTAGTCAGACTTAGTATCATAGACTGTGCACTACATGGGCAGAAAGCGTACAAAATAATGAGTTCAATGTTGTCCGACTTAACTTTCTTGATGATCTCGTCAAGGCCGTCACTGCTGATCAACCCCTCTCCGTTGGTGACCAAAATAATTTTCCGCCTATACTTCAACTTCTTACAGTAGGCGATAATCATTTGTATAGCCACGACAATGGAGGATATAGCTGGACTAAGGTTAGAACCAGAACTCAATTGTTATAGAAACAAGCATACCATCGCCAGCATTCGTATTGCTGGGTTTAATGACCTCACGCAGCCTCCGCAAGTCTGGCATAAGAACCCTGCACATCCTGAGCCAAGCGGCAAAAAGTCCACGGTGAGGAAGTCCATACTGCCCGATTCCTTGGAACACAGATATATGGGAATAGTTATCATCATTCTTAATATCGTTTGAAGTATCTATACATCTGTGAGTTGACGGATTAGACAGTAATGTTATATGCCCCTACCATCTGTCCTGAGACCCACAACACCAACTGTTGCTGTTTTCCGTCCGGTTGCCACCTTGCAACTTGAGTTAGCTAGAATGAACAAGGGACATCCTTTAAAATGGCTGCGTACTGTTTTCGTGATTCTATCCCAGACATATTCCATTGCCCATTCTAAGTCGGATATCGTTCTACCATGGTGGCGCTTACCCATGGATTTTGCGACATCAATGATATACACTGTGGCTTCTTTGTCTGCCATTGTCTTCAATCACCAATGGGGAATCTGCCATTAAACAAGGACTGGGTAAGATGGTTCACTCTTTGATCGATACGTAGTTAAAATTTTCGCAAGGTAGACGCGTGATGTTAGTCGCGTTTTAGACGCGACTCGCCGACTCTTGATGACGTAAATTAGGTGCGTGGGTTTAAGAGTTATCTCAGCAAGCTGGTCACGGGTGGCGCTAAAGCGGCGTCACCTAATCTTTTACAAAGTACAAAAGTAGAAAATAAACCATTTCAACACTCGCCATCCATATT
>NPHW01003163.1:0-32565 GCA_002240705.1 Elaphomyces granulatus
CCCAGCGTGCTCGCTGGGGGCATAAACTCACACTCTAGAAAGCTGACTGGGGTGACATTGCGACCAGCAAATTCAAGTTGTTTTTGCAACAAAATCCGTTTTCCGACTCTGTTGCCGGATAATATGGCAACCCTGAGATCAGCTGCACCATCCATATAAAAAAAACAATAATACTACATAAATACATTTTATCAAACACACATTAAGCTGGTCATGATACTAATGAGTCCTTATATTATTGCTTGTACGAGTTATTTGATAAGAGTGAATGACGAATCTGTTCTTCGTCATTCCCAAGATCCCTCTTCTAGCGACTTCCCTCTCAGTTCACTGACTCCTCGAATTACAACTGAGGTTGTTGATAACTGCCTGCACGTCGTAACTGGACTACTAGCACCTGTATATTGCCATTCGTGCCAATATCTTGAATCAAGTATGAAAAAATTATTCTTCGTAGCCACTTCGATTGTGGTCGTCGTTTTTGGTAGTAATGATTGGATCCGCGCTGTCCGTCAGCGATTCTCATCATGTCTAGTGAGATTATGTAGTAACTTCCTGAGCCACATACCTTCTTTGACAGCGTAGTCGTGACTCGTGTGCGCAGGACTCGAGGATGGCGTTATCTGCGTCTGTATGCGACTGCTCCTGGAAATTGACAATTCGACACACATCGTACATGGTCTCTGTCGATTTGGCACTGCATTGCACAAGGAGGCTTTCTTTATGATTCTTGCCCAGAGTCAATCGATAATCTGGATGACCTTTTAGATATTAGATATCGCAGAATCATGTTGTCTTCATTGCGGACCAATCCGCATGTGTTGCCGATTGAACATATTGTAGTCGACGCACTGCAAAGGTGATATCGTAAAATACCCAGTGCCTTTGAAAAGCTACCAATTTCTCACTGTTGATTATCTCATCTCTCGTTTTCGAATTAATCCTTTGGAGCCTTGCCTGATGTATCTTTGTATTTGCAAGTATATTTTCGATGTAGCGGCCAGTCTGCTGCGATCTTGCAATATACATCTAGTAATTGTGCGCTTTTCAGGATATTTTACATCCTCAGTTTACCCAGGTCATCGACAGATATCTTAAAGTATTTTATCCATGCACTCCAACAAGATTGGCTACCTGGGTGTCTGCGTAGGCTAGATCCCAAGGTTGCTTCGTCTGAGGGTTTGGTATACGCGAAACGCTTTCCTAATTCACAGTAGAATTCTCTCCTGGTACATATTTTCGATTGTTGGACAAAACTTTGACTGGCCTGCTCTTCTTTGGTGGACATGTTTATCAAGGCGACGCCGCCGTCATTGCATATGTATCCGACAAAGACTTTTTGTCCTGCGGCATTTATTAATTAATTAGCGAGGCCTACACGAGAATACACATCCTTTTTGTACGTTGACCATTAACAATAGCTAGCTAAGCCCATCTCGATCAGACAACCTTCTGGTATATAGAAGCAGACCGAATCAAGGAAGCGAGGGGTGGTATAAAATATGCTCACTCAAGACGAATACACATACTTCTACACACGATTGAGTTGGCCAGTTAAAACTGGCGCAGCTTTCATCCTTGGATACAATTATCATTGCTTACGCTCGCCCATCATGACTAGACAGTATCGATCCCAGTATAAATCGTCATACGAAAAAAAGAATTGTGTGAAGGGAAAATCCGAAAATAGAACTTACATGATTTGAAAAAAAGAATAAAATAAAGACTTGAAATTTTTACCGATAGGTGTAAATTTTATTTCGTGACTCTTGGGTGTCCAGATAGAGGGTCGAGTTTTGACCCGAGCTCTGATTATCTCTTTCGTCCTCTCTCTCTGGGCCGTACAGTACTTCACATACACCGCCAACAGGAATGTCCATTACTGCATCAGTGCCTTCATTCCAAATATCTTTCCAGTGTATTCTGCGGTTCTGAGCACCAATTATTTGAGAGGTCGTTGCTCCGGGACTCATCTTTTCGGAACCACCCGGACGGCGCCTTCCCCTGCCATCAATGATGGCAATATTCGCGGCCTCGTCAACTATATTCTCGATGCTATTCATCTTGAGGGTCAAATAACTGGTGTTGTACGATGCCAAAGCGACGTAAATGTATACGATACTCATCACAAGGAAGGATGGGATGGCAAGCGACCACCATCGATCCGGATAGTAGGAGATTCCAAGCTGGTGAAGAAACGGGGATGGTAGATACGACCATAGTAAATAAATCACTATCCCGAACGCAATTAGACACCGACTTGACCAGGGGGACGCCGAGAGTAGTCATAATCCCTCACTTACGGAACGCCAACGAGGAAGCGAGATACAAGACGAAACCATAATACTCGTATGTTGGGACCTTTGGGCTTGCCCTTGGGACAGTGGTCGCATTCCGGGCCGACTTCGCGACTGCGGCTTCTGTATCGTTCGGGGTTTCGGCATCTGAGGTATCTGGAGTGGTCGGACGTGAGGTGGTGGTGGAGAAGGGTGGTCGAAGGAGCGAGGTGAGAGACGGGGAGGGAGGTAACGGTGTCGGGGGCCTGTTGTAGAACGGAGGAGCAAAGGCATTAGGACCGTTCAGTGAACCGGTCGATTGCATAAACGGACGATGCATCGTGAACTCGGTGTTTTCAGGGGTGGGAACCTCCGAACCTGATGAGTCCCCAGAGGATATATCGTCCAGCGAGTATTGAGACTGAAAATCGATGTCGTCCTCAATCTCGAGGTCATCCGACAGAGATGTGAGGGCATTTGGGTCATCATCATCACGCAGGGAGTTGGTCGATAAAGGACGAGCTTCAGGCATATTTTCGAATCCCTTTCCCCTCACGTTCCTTCTCTAGAGGTTTCCAGTGGTTTAGGTATGTAACTAGTGAGTTTGGTGTTAACTACATAATAATATTGTATACCGTTGGCTTATCTCAGCAGGCTCAGAGGGGCGCTAGCCTTCCACTGTGGGCTTAGCGCATCGTTTTGCCCTGCCGAGATAAGACCGACCTTGGCACAGTTGTGGATGACTGAGGTCTGATTACTAACCCTCTTGGAGACTAACTAGACGCTATACCATATTAAGGTGGCCTTGTCGGCCCGAGAGCTAACTAGCACTGATCGAGTTTACGGTAGAATAATGACCCCCACTTTGATATTACGTACATAGTTATGTACATACATCGGTCTATCATATCATTCTGATGATAATATGATAATAAATAAATGAGGGGGTTGTCGCTAGATAAATGAATATACCCAGTATATATATATATAAACAACACCCAGATCGCATCGCCGTAAAGGATGACCTTCTCGAAGATTTATTATTATTAACGTCAGGGAAGAGCAACAACTGGGATGCATCACCTTTCGGCTATTTTTACTCACTCTGTCTATTGTAGGTATGTATGATAACCTTGGAAGAATTGAGATAATAATATTCGAACTCTTCCAGCGATCGGCAAATTAAAAGAACGAGAGGCGCAGCCACACGGTTGGGTCTCGATTTATTAATCATACTAGTTACTGCAGTCATTATTGTTCTCTAACTAGTCAGATGTCATGGTGCCAACAAGCTCAGCTGGGCTCAGCCCTGAATCAGGTCGTTCTTTATGATAGGCTCGTCGTATATCGTATATTATCATACTAAACTGATATAGAAAATGTATATAACGGCACCGCTACCCCTCCAAAAGGAAGGAAAAAGAAAAAAAAAAAACTCTTCTCAACAGGAGGACTCTATATTTTTGTGCTGTTGCGTTCGCTAACATCCCCTTTGGTGTGCTCCCTAGGCACCTTCGTTGATCCCCACCGTCAAAGACTAAGAACAAGACCAAGAACAAAAACAAAAATCATGAGCGCGCCGCCAGGTCCTCCAGGAGCGGCGGGGTTGCCTGCGGGGTGGCGTCAGGATTGGAGCAGTGAACATAATCGGCCGTGAGAGAGCATCTGTCGTTTCTTGAGTGTTCTAGAGCTGATCATCGATCTGTACAGATACTATGTGAACGTCTACACCCGCGAGTCTATTTGGCATTATCCGTCGGCCCCAGCATATCCACCGTATGCCAATCCGTCTGCTACAGGTCACCCGCCCGGGCCCTCTGCTCCTTACGCCCCGAACGTCTCGGCATCCTCGTCGCCTTATTCACCTGCTCCCTCCCAGTATCAGGCGTACCACCCGCCAGGGGCACAACAGAGTCCTCCGCCGTCATCGCGGCCCGGATCATATCCGCCACACAGCTCTCCGGGCCCTGGGGGCAATTATCCTCCTCAACAAGGCCCTTATCCGCCCTCCGACGCATATGGACACCCCGGTGGCCATGCTCAATCAGCGAAGCCACCACCGCCGGGACCCTCCAGACAATCAGGTCCTCCAGGTCCTCCCGGTCCTCCATCGAACGCGGCCGGACGTTCGGGTCCTCCTGGACCAGGTCCTCCATCAAACGCCGCAGGACGTTCGGGTCCTCCTGGACCAGGTCCTCCATCAAACGCCGCAGGACGTTCGAGCCCTCTTGGACGGGGTCCTCCTCCAAACGCTGCAGGACGTTCGAGCCCTCTTGGGCCGGGTCCTCCAAACGCTGCAGGACGTTCGGGCCCTCTTGGACCGGGTCCTCCAAACGCTGCAGGACGTTCGGGCCCTCTTGGACCGGGTCCTCCGCCCAACGCTGCAGGACGTTCAGGCCCTGCAGGCTCTCCAAGACCGCCCGGTCCTCCACAAGGACGTGGAGGCCCCCCCGGACCACCGGGAGCGGCAGCGTCTTACTACCAGCAATCATACAGTTCCCCCCCGCCTCCTGGGAGTCGGCCGCCGAGTCAAGCCCAACATGCCTCCATTCCTCCACTAGGGGCCGGAGCGGCGGCGACGGCAGGAGCAGTCGGAGGGGCAGCGGCAGGTGGAGCAACGAAAACGGGCGGTGTCTCCAGCACGCTCTCCAAACTGACGGGTGGCGGCTCCAGCAAACCTCCGACCCCTGGCACCAAAGCAAGCGACCCCCCCAAACCCGGTAAAGGGAACGCTTTGGCTGCCGGGGCTCTGGGCCTAGGGGCTGGCGCTCTGGTTGGAGGATTTCTCACACATGAGTGGGATAAGCATGAGAGACCGGAGCACGATAATTATGGTAGTCACCACCACGGTGGCGGCGGCGGCAGCAACTACCAATCAGATGCGGGCGATGGCGGCCTCGTTGGTCAGTTCTCAAAAATGGGTCTAGGTCATACACCTCATCAGTCTGCGGCCAGGGCCATCATCCCGGAGGATACGACGTACGTGGTGGAAAACAATACCTATGTGACTAATGTTAATAACGAAAGCTATGTCGTGGATGATACGTATGTTACAAACACCGTGGATGTGAACTCGTATGTCGACACGGACTATGTGCAGGACACATACGTACAACAGGACACCTTTGTGGAGCAGGACACCTATGTGGAGCAGGACACCTTTGTGGAGCAGGACACCTATGTGGAGCAGGATACCTTTGTGGAGCAGGACACCTTTGTGGAGCAGGACACCTATGTGGAGCAGGACACCTTCGAGGAGCAAGACACTTATGATCAGCAGGACACATATGAAGTTCAGGATACTTATGAGGAGGTGGATTATTAAGGCGATCAGCAGTGATATAGGGGTAATAAGAGAATACTCTCATAACTATACTACTTGGGAAATGATGCAAGATTGTTAATTAACACAATTAACTGTTGGTTATTTTCTTTAAACATGCTATTATATCTTTTTGCCTGCTTCTGATTTTGAACTTATACCATTGGCAGTAAGCTACCTTCTCAATTCGGGCCACAGTATCGACGTCATGCCTCCTACATACATACAATTAGAAAACAATTCGCCATATAGAAAGTAATTAGTAAGTAGTGAAAACCTATTCTTTGTTTTCAATGATTTTCACGTTTGCTTCAAACCGTACCATGGATATAACATCAACACCGAGTCCTAAGAATATGTACAGTCGAGATGTGGGCGAGAAATTGGATTCTTGACCCCTTATTATTCCCAGATCGTAAAATCCTTACAAACAGAAAAAATCATCTTCTAGCGTGCTCTCGTCATCAAATGAAGCTCATCAATAAACACCCATTTGACCCAAGTTACGAAATTGAGCGTTGCTTAGAATATTACGGAATTGGCGACCAGTCAAGAGTTCTGAAGTTATTACCTAGTATGTCACACTGTATGTGGGTGTTGTAAATCCCAACCTTGATTAATAGATGGATCCTGGCGGGTATTCTTCTTCGAGTTGACAAATATAAAAAATGATAGTATGATATTTGCCCCTCCTTCCTTTGACAGACCTTTTCAAATGGAATTAGCTTGCTCTGAACTCGATGCAAGAAGATAATTAATTCTGAAACCAGACAAGGCAGTATCTGCATGATCAAGCTCTTGCCTAATGATGTTCTTGCAACCAGTATCAAATCCTCCTTACTACGGTACGGCAATCTCATCTGTCCCTCACGTGCCTCAAAAGGGATATAGGGACATAATAGCTACGGTAATCCTTGGAATGTGAGAGCTAATTTAGAAGAAAGTGCCGCATTGTCGGTGGAAAGGACCTGATGCTGTGCATATTTGCCTCAATTGGTTTTCTTTTTAAGACGCATTTCTCACGAGGTAAGCAAAAGGGAGACAATAAAGCTATGAAAACAGAAGATCGTCAATGATCATTGGTAGGATTCTGAATCCTCCGGTTCACTAAGAGGGCGTCCTTCTCGCAACAATCGTTCTCCGACCCATTCTCCCTCATCCCTCTACATAAATGTCTTTTTGCCGCCGCGTCCACCCCAACCAACTCGCTTCATAGCAATCTAAATTCCTGAGGGCTGGCTGGCTGCAACGGGTTTGCAAGATTTGATAATTCTTTGCCGAATGACGCGAGATTCAGTATCTGAACATTCTTTGCCGCTAGATGTTATTTCTCCCGCCGCGAAACAATTGATAGCAATGGCGCCTGGGTTCGAACTTCAGAAGAGCTCTTGGTAGTGAGAGGGTAGAAGCTTGCAATCGTCGTCAGGAGAGCTACTAGTTTGATATGAAATTGAATCGAGCTGGCATCTGCCACATTCCTCTAGGCTCCAGTTATTATTCCTAGATAGCAAGTGAACAATGAATTCTAGGGGTGTAACAAGTGCGTAAATATGAAAACCTCCAACGTTCGAGACCAGTGGACGAGGCCAGGTGACTGCAATCAATCGATGGTGGCCAAACACTCCCTCATCACTTGAGATTCATTTCCAGGGTTCGAACATATCATGGTACGAAGCTTGTTGTGCTATGAAGAAGGAAAGGAGGATCACTAGCTACAGAAGATATATACCCCCAAGGCACTAGCATAGGACCACGTGACTCCTAGGGTTGGTGCCGTGATAGTACTCCCCCTCTTACATAGCCATTCGTCTCGAATAGGCTTGATGAATTAGAAAAACATGCCGGGCGCCAAAAATGGATGGACTTCTAAATGACCGAAGACAAACTTCCCAAAGAATATTTATTGTCAGCCCAACCTAACTCGTCTCTTTTTGACCCATGACGGCGGTCCTGGCTTTTTTGGGTGTGTTCGGTGGAATTCTAGAATAACTTCGTCCTGTCCTTTTAGGTCTGTGGCTGGTTGCCAGGTTGGAGCATGATGTTTCCATTTGATGAGGTATTGCAAATCCCCATAGTCATCATGACAATCCAAAAGCGCTTCGAACTCCCATTTCTCTGCAACCTCGTCTGTCTCATCGTCTCGCTCTAATATCCGTCCGCGGAGGTGTCTAGACTCAGCTTCATTGATTTGCTGCTGTCCAGGTAGGCCGGTGGTTTGGGTATGTGGCCGTAGAAGGGAGTTATGGAAGACGGGGAAGATCTTTATATTGGCTGGCAGATCAACGAGACATGCGCGGGGGTAGACCTTCTTAACTTGATAAGGACCAATCATCTTATCGTCTCCTTTCTTCATCGGACGGTTTGTCTTCATGTTGCGAGTATTGATATAAACCTTATCTCCTTCTCTATAGCGTGGAGCGTCTTCTCGGGACTCGTTAGCATATTCTTCGTAGCGTGCAATAGACTGTTGGGCGAGCGCCTTTAGCTGCGTGATTATTCTCTCGAAGCGGTCAGCTACAGTATTGGCCCGAAAGAATTGGCGTTTCTGGGCATGATTAAGGTTCGGCGGGCAAGGCTTAGAGGGCTCTGTGCCTAGTCGCGGGTTAAATCCATAGTTGGCAAAAAATGGCGATACTCCTGTAGTCTCGGAGATAGCATTATTTGCTGCAAATTCTGCAAGAGGCAACCATTGTACCCAGTCGTTCTGATGGAAGTTCATAAAGGCGCGTAGATACTGCTCCACGCCACTATTAATACGTTCGGTCTGCCCATCTGTTTCGGGATGAAACGCAGAAGAATGCTTGAGCTTGACCCCTAGTCGTTCCGAAAGCTGGTGCCAGAACTCAGAGATGAACTGGGTACCTCGGTCCGAAACGATATTATCGGGTGTGCCATGAAGACAATAGATTCGGCTGATGAAGGCGTCAGCAAGCTCCTCTGCAGAAAGTCCGGTAACAGGGATAAAATGTCGCATTTTGGTCAGTCGGCAGACAACTACTAATATATGTTTGTATTTCCTGCCATCGCGTTCGCAGTCCGGGAGCGGTGTAATATAGTCAATAGAGATATCAGACCAGGCGCGGAAGGGTACTGGAAGAGGCTGAAGGAATCCTGGAGGCGCGGTGCGATGAGACTTCGTTCGGACGCATAATTCGCAGGCTTTTACATATTCCTCGACATCCCTAGACATACGAGGCCACCAATAATCGCGAGTAATAAGGTCGAGGGTTTTGACGCGCCCTGGATGGCCTGCAGCGCCGCTAGAATGCGTACGATAGAGGATCTGTGTTCGCAATTCATCGTCCGGAGGCGCAAAGAGCCTATCTCGATAATAGATACGGTTTCCCACAATTTTACAGTCAACCATAGGGATTCGTAGCTCTTTACGTATAGCCCTGGGCCAATGCCTCACAAGCGGATCGCGTAGGGAGGAAAGCATCGTTGTAGCTAGGTCGGATCGTGTGTAGGCCTGGTCAATGAGTTCGTCTATCGGCTTATTCATAGCAGGTAATATGACATCGATAGAGGCCGCAGATAGCTCGTGATCTTGGCCTATTTCTTGAAAAAGCTCGTTAAGGGCATTTGCGTCGAATCGTTCTGGCGGCAGGACTACTCGTAAGCGGTTTTTTATCCGATCATCGTTAAGATCTGCTTTGGCTGGGCGATCCCCTGGCCTGCGGCTCAAGGCGTCTGGGCGGGCGGCTTTCGATCCAGGACGGTATACTATGCGAAAGTCGAATTGTGACAAAAATTCTGACCATCGGACCTGTCGTTGACTAAGGGCTTTCGTGGAGGTGAAGTATTCTAGGTTCTTATGGTCCGTGATTACCTCAAACGGCTCGTTAGTTCCCTGAAGTTCTGGACGCCATTCTTCGAGTGCTTTAATGATAGCGAGCAGCTCTTTGTCATATATCTCGTAGTTGCATTCTTGTGCTGAATGCTTGCTAGAGAAATAGGCGATGGGGCGTAGTAGACCGTTATCGTCATATTGTGACAGGACTCCGCCGGAGGCCCAGTCAGACGCATCTGTCTCTAGAACGGTTCGTCTTGTATAGTCAAACATAGCGAGCACAGGTGCTGTAGCGAATGCGGTTTTTAGATCAGTGAACGCAAGCTGTTGCTCTTCGCCCCAGTGCCAGGGAGTGGTCTTCAGAAGGAGTCTATTCAAAGGCGCGGCAATTTTGGAGAAGTCACGTATAAATCGTCGGTAGAAATTCGCGAATCCTAAGAATTTCTGAAGATCTTTTAGGCTTGGTGGGGGAAGCCAGTCGCGGATCGTTTTGACCTTGGCTTGGTCCATCTGAATTCCTCCAGGTGATATAATAAGTCCTAGATATTTAGTCCTTGTGGTTTCGAATTCGCATTTATGGACGTCAATTTGTAGTCCTGCCTCTGTTAGACGTCGAACCACTTCACGGACATGCTCCCTATGGTCTTTTCGATTAGCAGAATAGACTAATATATCGTCTAGGTATGCGGTACATGTATTGTCCAGAAGATCAAAGAGGATATGGTTGATATAGTTCTGGAAAGACGCGGGTGCATTACAAAGACCGAAAGGCATCACAAGGGATTCGAAAAGACCAAAACGTGTGATAAAGGCTGTTTTCCATTCGTGACCCTCAGCGATACGGAGCTTATTGAATGCGGCGATGATGTCGAGCTTGGTATAGACCTTGGCGTTGCAAAGAGCGTCCAAGGTTTCTCGTACTAATGGAAGCGGATATCGATTCTTAATGGTGACGTTGTTGAGGCCTCGATAGTCTTGACAAATGCGTACTCCTCCACCTGGTTTGGCTGCCAGTAGTAGAGGGGCTGCGCAGCGTGCCTTTGAATCCCGGATAAAGCCTTTGCTTAGGTTATCATCTAACCATTTACGGATGACACGGAGCTCGGGTGGCGAGAAAGGCCTATTTTTGAGGTAGGGGGGCTCTTTCCCTGGTATCAATTCGATCTTATGGTCCCAAGCCCGGCGTGGTGGAAGCTTATCGGCTAGTCGTGGGAGAAAACCCTCATATAGATCGGAGAGCCATGATGGAAGAAGTTTTAGAAGGTCTTCTTTATTTAGATCTGGCTTGCCTTGCATGAACTTCGTGATGTCGGCTTCGGACACGTTGTACAATCGAAACGGGGCATGGCATTCATCCAAGAAGTCGTGGAACTCTTTAGGGAAGAGCGTGCGGAGATCCGCTATATTCTCGGTACCATTGAGTATGCCTCGGAAAGTGTCGTCTGGAAGATCTGGGAGGGTGAAAGAGGGTGGTTTGTTTTTATCGACTAGGTTATCTAGCTGGTCCCAGGTGATTTTCATGACTTTAATGCCGGGATCTCGGCAGAATTGAAGGAAATTCGTTGCCATCGATATTCGTATATCTGATAGATTTGGCCGTTCGAGTGATTCGGATGGTAGCTGTGGGAGCGGGACGCTCAATGGTGGGAGCGGTTGTTTTGGTAATGATTTCTGTACTTGCCGAGCTCCAGCAACTATTCGGGCAGGCGCTGGTTTGCTATTCGGTCGATTAGGGATCATCATGGCACGACATTCAGGTATTGTCCCATTGGCTGCTGCTGGGCAAAAGGTTCGATAATGTTGTTGGCCAGGCGTAAGGGTAGTTTCGATATATAGTGAAGTCGCGTTTTCATCTTCTTTGGTTTGCTTTTCTTCGGGGGCATCCTCACAATAGGGGCTCTTGTATGAGTCGGATGCAGCCGTTTTAGGTTCGCCTGGAACTGGAAGATCGTGAAAAGATCGTGATGGGTCTGGGATTGTTGGTGCTATAGACGGTGTTCGAAGGCCTTGCGGACAGCAATGTGATAGGCAGTACCATGAATTGAATGTAAGTGACATTGCGGCCCAATTGATATAGGGATTATGGCGCTTCAGCCATGGCAATCCAAAGATTATTGGCGTCTCGTCGGCCAGGTTCGTGATGAAGAATAGGCAGTATTCATAATGGTTCCCTATGGAGACGGGCAGAATGGTATATTCGATGATTTTGTCGGCCGTCCTACCGTCTGCTAGCAGAAGGGTGCGAGGCTGTGGCGTTGGCTGGGTGGGTAATCTGTGATATTGCACGAATTTCTTACTGATGAATGCTCGTCCAGAACATCCACTGTCAACTAATCCTCTTACGGTAACGAGACGATTATGCGCAAGGAATAGGGTTGTCTGAACAAGTAACGATTTACTATCAATGGATCTAAGCTGTAATGGGCCTTTTTCTGCCAGGGCATAACGAATCCATATTGGTATATCATTCTCTATTCCATTCACTAACCCCTGACTGCGACTTAGGTCAGGGGTGGGCCATTTTCCGACCTCTCGTCGCCCCGGGCGCCTATGGATGGAGTGATCGAGGGCGACGGGGTAAAAGCGGATGGCAAGGGGGTTGATGAATTGACGCTTGTGGCTTCTCTTTCGAAGCCATCGTAGGTCGCGCGAAGATAGTTGTAGGGATAGTCCGGCTGAGGAAACGCAGGCTGCGGGAGGAATTGCGGGCGGGGCGCAGGATACTGGGGGCGTGGCATGTATGCTTGGGCTCGAGGCGCACCTCGGTTAGCAGGCATCAGTGTGCCTCGGCCGACCTGAGGCGGGTAACGGGTTAGCCGCCCGAATTTGCTATCGTTTTTCCTCTTCTCTTCGCAGGTGTTTTTGTCGTGGCCTGGCTTCTTGCAATAAAAGCACAGGCCCTTTCGGATACACTCCTCTCGGGAAGGACGTGGGCCGAGACGGGCATCAAGGACCATGGGGTCGCCGGCGTCGGCGGCAGGTGCCGGGCTTGCGGCGGGCTGGTTTGCGTGCAGGAGCGAGGGCTGTGTCGGGGCAGGATTACGGCGGGAACGATTGCTGCGGAGCATATCCAGATGAGCTTTCTCTTGCAGATCTTGGTATATATTCTGGAATATTTTGCACCAGCCTTCGAAGTCAGAGGACCCGGGCTTATCGCTTCGGTTTGTGGCTACGTCGGATAGCTCCTGAGAGACCTTAAGCTTTAAGGCTTCGACTTTCTGTTCCTCTGTCTTCTTCGATTTTATGGCTAGTTTATTGAAATCGGCGATAAAATTTTGGAAAGGTTTGTTTGTCATCCAAAGGTTATCAAAATCGATTCCTGCTTGACGAGAGAGGTCGAGCGTGGCATATTGGTCGTCCAACGTCTTAAAAACATCCCGATGAGTTTGCCAATGCCACCTCGAGGGATCTACTGGATTGTCTGTGATCGTCTCGAAGTGTATGCGGAGGATGTCGTAGGCATCTTCTTTCAGAAGGCCAGCGATATGCTGGATGCGACGAAATTCGGTGTTGAAAATTTGGTCGTCCATCCCGAAACAACGTTGAATCTGTGAGCGCCATGTAACATACTGTTGCTGGCGCTTCGTGACATCCTTCTCGGTGCCTCCAAATTTCTCTGGGTCTTCGGAGATTCGGCGTCCAGTGCCTCCACCGCCTCTATAGGTTAGGGCTGTATTAAGGGTGTCAACCCTGAACTGTAATGCAGTAACTTTCGACTGCCATTCGTGGTTGTCTGCGTCGGCTTGGTTAACATGGTGATCCAAAGAACTTTCAATTAAGTCAAAAAAGGCTGCTAATGATGCAGTCTGCTTAGAAGCGTTGACCAGTATAGGAAGGAGGTCTGCAGGGTCTGCAGTAATGCCAACATTGGCGAGCTGCTGAAGGCGTGGCCAGGCGCCCATTGTGGTCGCGAGATCACTCCCCCATTTTTGGCGTTGTTGTTCTTGTGTCTGATTCGGCTGGACCATGGTGACGCGGTTTCTGGTGAAAAAAAAAAAAAATTTTAGGTTCGTGGATCTAGGGAAGGAAGGCCGGGCTGCGCGCGTCGGCTTCGTGGGCAAGGGTCTGGGGTCTCAATGGCTAAAAAAAAGCAAAAGTAAAGGAAAAGCCGTCGCGGGGACAGCAGGGCCAGGTAAAGATAGCACAAACTATCATGGTACGAAGCTTGTTGTGCTATGAAGAAGGAAAGGAGGATCACTAGCTACAGAAGATATATACCCCCAAGGCACTAGCATAGGACCACGTGACTCCTAGGGTTGGTGCCGTGATAGAACATTTGTTGAATAAGTCTCCGGTGAGCTCGATCGTGAGACTGGATCTTGACGGACATCTTTCCCGCGGCTTCCAGAAGGCGACTTGGTTATCTTTCCATTGTAATTTAGTATATACTTAGCATCGATATCAGATGATATACATTGATATTGGTGGTGGCCATTCCTTGAAATCTACCATACGTATTAGTGTGTGATAAAAACATCTCAAGTTGGCAACAGCCCATTTCTTATTTGTAGAGTCCCAGATGAGGTCGCCCCCATTAGGATAAGTGTTGAATACTCCGCATCGCCTCCGGTTAGAAGAGGCTATTTTCATTTTGATAAAGGAATTATAACATACTCTCATGCTTCCTTGAAGCCATGTCGAACGTTGTCTCGCTCCTGCTTAGGCTTAGAGTAGTAGTCTTGTTCAAGCAAAGGACTCCAGGGCACGTCATGAGAATATAGGTGATAAACCCATGGCCAGCAGGCACCATGCCATCATGATTCATCACCTTTTTAGCATCGAGAACATCAACAAGCGACAGGCTATGCTTCGATATACTCTAAGCAGGTCAAGAGCTCTTATTTCATTTCTACAGGATTTTCCTGCGCTTGGGCCCTCGACCGTGCGGGCTTGGACTCGGTATCTCTGTACGGAATTCTGGACAGTATAATGTATAATGAATAAGTATTCTGTCTTCTCTGACAATATTTCTGGATTGTGGACAGCATCCAAATTTTCATGGCATACTTTCCTCCTTGACCATCTTTTTGTCTACATGCCCAAGCCAAGGTTGGGGGCACACGGTGGTATACTTCGTTCCTGGGTCCTCTGACTCTATTCCCGAAGGACTAGCCTCGAGATCGAGACTTTATATACACTCTATATGCTACTAGTACTCTAATAACTCAATGATACATAATTGGTGTCCTGTCTTCCAATTATTAGCTGCAAAATGACCAATATATCCACAAAATCGGGGACGTCTCTGAAAAGTATGTGCCTATCAAAATTCATTCAAAGACTGAATTTTATGGAATCAGATAGGCTTAACTCCTCGCTAAACTAGGCATAAGTTATAATGTCCTTACACTAAGCCTAATAAAAATAAAATAATTCAATTCGCTTAAAGAATAGCAAAAGTCCTGGGCTCGAAACACATTTCTGCGAACTCCTTCGTTCTGACATCATCCCTTTGGCATGTAGTGTATAGTGTCCAATAGAGTCTAGTTCGCTGCTCAGAAGCTAGCAGCTAGAAAGCTGTGTGGTCACTGAGCAGACGGTATCATCCTTCGAAAAGTAGCAAGTCTCAAGTGTTTTGAACATGCCTTGTAAACAACTTGACGGATGAAGATCTTTAATTGATCCATCAGGGTAGGGGAATAATAATTAAAAGACTAAATGGTGAATACCGAAAGAAGTCATTTTTGGGTCAGCTTCCTCTGAATATCATCCAAGTTAACAAGTGACCTCCCTCATTCACCTTTCTTTCAAGTACGGAATCTAGTATGTATCGATTTATCCAATGTCTTTCATCTTTCACCGTCTCGCATGCGGGCTGTAGAAAACAATCATCGATGCTCTTCATGACAATAATGTAAAGAACCATGTAAATAAGCAAATAATCCAGACCGTGCTATCCGGGTATGCAGATGTACATCAAATCAAATATAGGTGAGAAGAAACGAAAAATCTTTGGAATGATAGCATAGGAACAAGAAGCAGAAAGAAGACTCTAGATAGGAACGTATAACATGGCGGGAAAAAAAAATGTCAATTAGATGGCATGTATTCGTCATTATCAGCTTTAGCATCGGGGTCAGGGCCAATTATGTCTTGAAGATCTTGACCACGCTGATAACATTTTTCCGACAAATCGGACAGATGTCAACCTGGCGGGCACAGCTGACGCAGGCACAGACATGACCGCAGTCATAAAAGAGGGCGTCTTGCTCTTCTCCATAGCAGATCTGGCAAAGATCCATCTCCTCATCCGCAACTTCCCAGTAGCTTACACCTTTGCCGTGGCGCTTACCATTCTTGTAGCCACCGACGTACTTGTTGCCAGTCTTGCGTTCAACGAAGGTGCCATGACCGTGGCGCTGATCTTCGATCCAGTCACCCTCATAAGTGTCACCCGAGGGATACTCCATCTTTCCCTTTCCATGGCGTTGACCGAAAATGAAGTCCCCAACGTAGGTTGTACCAGAGTCAGAAATATGTGTACCGTTGCCATGGTAGCAGCCTTTATTGAAATCGCCGCTGTAGTAGTCGCCACTGAAGGTCGCATCGATAGTCTTTGTTCCCGTGAAAGCTTGTGTGGGGTGGTTCCGTGAAAGCGCCCAAAGGTGTTGAACCAGAGAATCAGGGTTAGAGAACAAGCCTGCAGCTTCGAATGTAGAGCGCCTAAAGCCCGGCCTTGTCAGCATAATCTAACATACAAAAAGATAATAAGGAACGATGATGTAGAGGCACGAGGTTTAAGTGTAAAACATGCATGTCTGCAAGAGAGGGATGAGGTGGAAATTTAGGATAGGAATACGTACTGGTCTTTTGTAAGCTTTGTTCCTACAACGAAGCACATGCCATCACGGACAGGCGTCCAAAAAGTGTCAACCGGGGAGACAGTGGACACAGACGTTCCATCGACGCGCATCCAAATTAGAAAGTCCTTGTCCTCAGGCCAACCCAAATGTTTGCGAAGGGCCGACTTGATATTCTCTTCAATTCGCGAGAAGTAGGACCCAACGGTATGGAGAACCTGCTTCTCAATATCAAATACTTGGATGAAGTAATAGATATGAGACACGGGTAAAGCGACCGGGGGTTCAGTCGGTGTAGAATTCTCAGAGGCACCCTCCGCCTGAGCTGGGGAGTCTTGCATTACCAAGTCTTCTGCAGGAGCAGGGGCTGAGGTGGGAGGGTCGGCGAGTTGAGAGGGTGGGTCATCATTTGTTGACTGCGGTGGTGGAGTGGCCTCGGCATCCATCTCGACCACGTCAGCCTCTGGATCCGGATCCGAGTTTGATTCCAGCTGCTCCGTTGTCATGCTTAAGGGCATATTGGTCCCGTTCGGCGAGGGCTCCGCCGTAGGGTCAGTCGCTTCTTCCGGTCCCGCTTCACGTCGGTCAGCAAGGTTCTGGGCCCCTTCAGCAACGATATTGGAAGAATCGCTGGCGGTTGTCTCGCGGGGCTGACTGGGCTCTCTTCCTTCTTCTGAGTCCGATGCACTCCGCACCTCCACCGCTTCTTCTGGCTTGTTTTCCGTCGTCGCATTAACAGTGGGTGGTGGGTCGGGCAAAGCGAAGAACTTAGCGTCCGCTAGTTTTAAAGGCGGTTAGAAAGGCTCATACACGTCAGGTGCGAGGGCAAATGATTTGCACTTAAAACACATATATACAATATACATGATATTTGTATCTAATGAACAAAGGCGACAGATAAGAGGTACTCACCTTCTGATAGCACATGAGTCCAGAATCGCACAGTGGTTAGGTTGAAATCCAGGGGGTCGTCCAATTCAACGATGCGGTTGAAAATCAGTGTAGGCCCAAAGAATTCCTTGGTTTGACCGACCTGCCACAAACGAACACGTTCTGGCCCGACCTTCTCTGGAGACCCGTTTGACTTCCATTGTGCAACCTTTCTGCGGAGCTCTGCGATGGTGGTAGTCGACGGTAGCGTCAGGTACATAACTTGATTCAGAGACTTTGCTTGCGACATCAGGTCGTACGAATTGAAGAGGCTGTCCAGCCCGTCCCAGTTGGGGAAATCATAGATCTCAACCTGGACGGTCGGGCCGTTTGACGGATCCACGCCCGGATACGAGCCGGTCTTTAAGTATGTTTCCAGCGCCGTTGGGACCTCCCACGGCTCGAGTGGACCTGGCAAGTACTCGCGAACAACATCACTACGGACGTAGAGCACGACCACGGCAACATCGTGGCCGCCATTCCGGTCATTTGCTGCGTCCGCAAGTTTGGCATCCTCTAGACCAACGTGAGTTTCTAGAGCCGCTTTACGGGTTAGACACTCGACTCGGTTATCGTTATCATCATCAAAGGCCAGCCACTTGGAACCAGGTCCGCCTGGACGCAGAATGCTAAAAAATTTTCCGGAGGTGCGTCGGCCGCAGTGGACGACAAAGCCATAAAGATCGAATCGGCCACATTGGCCATCGATCACATAGGGACTGACGTCAAGCACTTCATCTAGATCGACGCGGTTATATAACAGCTTCCACTGGCGCGCCGCCTGGTCGAATTGCTGGCGGGATAGCTCCACGTGCAGCACAGGGGGAAGTGACCATCGCCCGGGTGTCTGCTCAAGGAAATGGTTGACGGCGGCCTGAACGGTCTGAGCCCGGTCAGCGGGGACGCGAATCCCGGGGATGGGCAGATGGTTGACCGGGGGGGTCGAGGAAACTACAGGGGCGCTATCGAAAAGCTGCGCTAGTTGTGCGATCGCATCTGTGCCGGCCAATTCCAGCTCCAGACTACGGCGCAGCCTCTCCCAGAACTCCGAAACGTCGCCGGAGTACTCGTGAAGGTTACGCAGGGTGGCGGTGACCCGGTCCGTGTCGACCGATCGGCCCGACTCGGGTAGCTGGTGACGGAGCCTCCAGAGGAACTTTTGCAGAGCGTCACACAGTGGACGCGGCTTAATATCACAGTTTTGGCGGTGTTCGAGGACATCGACGGCCTGGACGATTCGGCGGAACGGGGCCAGGTGCAGCCACGCGGTCAGGCCGGCAACTTCAGCGCTGTGATTGAGAACAGAATCGCCGAGGGCACGGTATCCGGTCAGAGCTAAACTGTCCCAGACGGGTTCGGACTCGCTGGGGTGCCACCAGAGGGACTTGGTCTGGTCGTCAAAGACACGGATGTAGGCGTCGAAGACCAGAGTATCATTGCGGAGCAGAGCTTGCCGTTGGCCACGCCGGCGACGGTGGATCTGATCCCAGGGCCCATGGAAATTGGTCCATCCCCAGTCCAGGTTGTAGGGATTGAATTGGTGGCAGGAGGACTGCACCCAGCTCGTGCGAGGCTCGTCGGGATTGTAGAGGATAACACCAATCTGGGCCGGCACACGCCAGTCACGGGGCCGCGGAGTAGCCTTTTCAGACTCCTCCGGAGCGGTTTCCGAGTTTGAAGCGTCTGCAGCTGTGGCAAGAGGGGTCCCCGGATAGACCCGCCGGAATTCATCGGCCCAAACGCTAGAATCCTCTAGCCGCGGGATCTGGACGTTGAGGTCGGACGCTAGGTCCCCCGGAGCGGTGCCGGGAGGACCGCGGACGACTGTAAATTCGGATTCCGGGAGTTCCTTATCGGGCGCCGGCATTTCGGGAGAGCACTCGAGGTAGACACTCAATGCGGTGACACCATTCCCGCGAGGGAAGAACTTGATGGTCCACCAGAACCCACCGACGTAGGCGGCTGGCGACCGCATAATCTTAGCCCGGTTAGGACGCTCCTTGGTGCCGCGCACCCCCTTGATCTTCCAGGTAAGGCGGGCCTTCTCGGCGGGTCGATACCCGGGATCGTCCAGGTCGCGATAGAAGGAATTCTCCCAGTAGGCATCTATTCGGTCTCATTAGCGTTCCTGAATCTAACGCCTTCTCTGAATTAGGGTTCTCGCTAGAAGAGGGCTGAAGGGGAAAAGAAAGAAAAAAGAGAGAGAGTTACAGTCCAATGCGCTGTATTCAGCCCCCATTGATTCGATCTCCTTGAGTTCTGCTTCATCTGGCGTAGACCGGTCCTCCTCGATATCCGCCCAGGAGGCATTCTCTGGGTCGGCTGGAGGTGGGGGTGGGGGTGGAGTGTCTTCTGATCGGGCGGGGGAGAAGGGATCCTCTGCGGACGCGGAGGCTTCAGGGGTAGCAGCCGCATCTGGCGTAGATTCTGTCGCAGGCGGGGGGGGCCCACTATCAGGACCATCGGGAGAGGTGTCCATGGCGGTGTCCGGGAGATCTACCGACTCCGTGGTCAAATCTATGTTGGTGGTAGAAGCCTCCGCTACGGTCGAGGCGGGTTCAGGGGGAGGTGGGAGCGTGTCGAGGGAGGAGGGTAACGGGGTTGTGACCGGACTCTGGACGGCGGGTGGAGGAGGAGGTGGTGGCGGCATAGGTGACGACTCGGGGAGGGGTTGATCTGTTGAGTCGAGGTTGAAGAAATGAGTTGGCGGGGGAGGGATGCTGACAGACATGTTGACATCCATGAGTTTGGATATGGGAGGATGGATGATGACGAGGTACGAGCGAGAGACAGAAAACAGAAAAAAAAAAAAAAAAAGAGTGGAGGAAAGTAGCAGAGGAATAAATGGGAAAGAACGAAGAAACTCTTCCTATTCAGTGAGTTGAAATCAGAGAAAAGAAACTATCTCTAAAGGTGGAAGGTGGATATGAGGAGATGTTTGCTGGCGCCGTTGAATGAAGTCGTTGCCGCAGATTGATTGACCAATCGGACGTTTTAAGACCACAAGAGGAACCACACAACCCACACACTAAAAAGCCAATAAACCACCCAAAAAAAACACCCAAAAATGCACACAACACACCCAAAACACACCCACACACAAAAACCCCAGAACCTCTCCCCGTTCTGTATCCTCTTTAACGGAAGGGGAGGGGGGTCACTCGGGTGGCTGGTTGTATTCAATATAAAACGATTGTTGGCCTAACAATGGAGTAGGCAGGCCGATCAGAATGGTGGTCCAGTAGGTTAGAGGGTTTAAAGAGGGTTAGAGGTAAGGTATCGAGAGATCGAGAGCAAGAGGAGGAGAGGAGAAGAGAGGAGAGGAGAGGAAGAGGAGAGGAAGTGGTTAGAGGTTGGGTTGACCTGACCGTTGACCGATAAGGGGACCTGGCTCGGGCTTATCGGTGGTTTTGGAGCCAGGCAGGGACCAGGGAGTATATGATACCGACGGTCGGACAATTTTGAGGGGTCTAGGAGAGGAGGAGGTGGGGGAGGGACAATGGCAAGCAACCCAAGTAGTTAGAGGTAGGAACAAAGAGGGAGAAGATAAAGAGAAGATGGAGAACAAGAGAAGGTCGAGAACTCTTAAGGAAGAAGGGAAAATAAAAAAGAAGCAGGATGAGAGAGGAGAGAGAGAAGAAAAAAAAAAAATGAAAAGAGGAGAGTGAACTTCTCGGAACTAGGCAGAGAAAAATAGGCAGAGATCGTCGGCAGGTGACTGGCAAAACCCCAAAATGGAGAAGCGGTGACCGCCTCATGGGACTAGTTGGACGTTGATTGGCTGGTGTGCCGGAGGGAATTAGCCTCACACCGCCGGGGATGTTTTTGCTGGGAGAAGGAATGTAATGTGAATGATGACTTGTCTGGGCCAGTGGCGGTGGCGGTGATGGCGCATGTATTATAGAAATAGTTAGATAGGTACATACATATCTGAAGATATGATGCAGGGTATATAGGTAGCGTTGCCGCCGTCGATCGCGGGGTCTGGTCTTGGTATAAATCAGGTCCGATCAATTTGTCTAGACATCTCTGCACTCCCATCCCTCCAAATAATGATCCCGTCTAATCCCAGCAGCATTCTCCATCAAAACCCCGTCCAACGTCTGCCTGCACCAAGCGAACTCCGCAAAAAATGGGCTATTCATGCATCCTAGCCTCTCATCTCAGCACTATCCGAGGCAGCAACCCCTCATCGGATCCACATCCCCCAGGCAGACATCACCAGCCGGACACCCTCCCCACAAAGCTATCATTCAATCCCAGGAAGGACCCCGCCATCAAGGTATTGGTCCATCCAGCGCAGCCCCTGGAGGCAGAGAGCACGCAAGCCCTCTCCATTGTCTCACTATTTCAAAAGCCACCAGGACAGGCAGCAACCGAGGATGCCGGCCCCTCTCCCGATTATTCGGCGGCAAGGTCGTCCAGTCGATCATCCAATTCCAGGAAGGCATCATAGTTTCTTATACGGGACGGACCATCGTGCTCTCGGGACCAGAGGAATTGGGAAAAGGTCAAGAACCCCCGAACGAATACCCCGTGCCTTAGGGTTCTCCATCGCACCGCTCATCTGGGTCCGCACGGGCAAAGGTGGACGCGACAATCAGCGGGAAAACTACGGTGGCATCGGCATACACCTGATCCAGTTCAGTCGATGGACTGGAGGCAGAACAGGGGAAGGACACGAGCAAAGGAGTAATAAGGGTGGAAATGGGAGTGGGAGAAAGAATAGTATATACAAAGAAAGAATGACAGAAAAAGGGAGTCCAAGGTAGCGAGCAAGTAAGTAACCGAACGAAAGAGGAGGGATGGATACTGACAGAAGACACTCACCTTGACACTGTCCGCCCCGGCCTTGATTTTCCCCCAGCTGACGGCCTCGTCCGGCCGCGCACCCGCATCACTGCCGTCGAATTCCTGCCCCGTGTTGATGTAGACGGCGCTTTCGGCCCCGTTGCGCATCAAGCAGGCGTTGGAAATGTGGTGCTTGATCACCCCGCCGCCCAGGATGATCATGCCCGCCCGCGGGGCCCGTACTGCCAGGGTGTTAATCCGGCGCACGTCGTCAATGATATCGATCCGCAGCCGGCGTGGCGACGACCGATACGTATGAAAGTAGAGCATGTCTCCCAGCGACCCGTCCGTCAGGGCTGGGCAGAAGATCGGGATGTCATTCCGTGCGGCCCAGGTGCAGACCGAGTCATCGTGATCGAGCTCGCGCCCGAGTCGCTCGATGACGCGCGAGGGTGTCCAGTGTAGCTCGTCGTTCGGATCGCCGGTCTGGCGGGCGTGTGCCGCGGCAGCCTCCTGCTCGTCCAGCATGCGGTCCAGGATGGGCAATAGCCAGTCCTCGAACGCGCAGTAGTTGCCATTGGGCACAAACAAGTTGCCGATGCGGTTGAGGCCGCGGGCCCGCAGATCGGCCCCGGCCGCTGTGAAGGATCCCAGGTACGTCGGGGCCAGACACTTGATCAGGTCTTCTTCGATCCCGCCCGCCGTGGTGACGATGGCGGAGACGTGACGGTGCTGGACGAGGAACCGCAAGGTCTCCCGCAGGCCCGAGGAGATGAGGTTGGAGGTGTAGCCCAGGAAGATAGTGGTGCGGGCACCAGTGGAAGGATCGCGATAGAAGCGCTGCAGAGAGAACGCGGTGAGTTTAGGGTAAGCAGTAAAGAAAACGGATGAGAGTCTGAGGGATTTCATACCATGTCATTGATGATGCGGACCGCTTCAGCGACCGCAGTGGCCTGGAAACCCATCGAGGCCATCTGGGATAGGATCTCGGCGACGGTGATATCGCGCCCAGCGAATTGGTTGAAATCAATTCCGCGGACAAGACGGGTCCCCTCAGGAACAGGCGCGGAGGGGACGAGGACGGCCTCAGTAGCCGACGCGGGGGGGGCGGAGACACCATGGTCCTGCTGGGCCTGCTGGGCCTGTTTGCCAGAATTGGATGCAGAATCAGTGGTCATCGTCTGGTGAGGAGAGACGATCAAGAAGCCGGAGGAGAACAAGGAGGATGAGAGAGAGGGAGAAGCGGGGGGGAGGAAAAATTGATGCTTGAGGGGAAATAATGATGAATTATGAGTCGCTCTGCGAAGAGGGGCAGCCACTTATCCAAATTCGGATAGAGAGCTGATGTCAGCGAGACCGCCTGATAACGCGTGATCTTATGCCTCAGGCTCTAAGTGCGTATATTCCAAAAAAGTGGTGAAAAAAATAGCGTAAAGCGGTGAGTGAGATTATTAGTTACTAAAAGTGCTATTTATGGATTTGACAACTGCCAATCGTGAACAGTAGCAGGGCTTTTAGGGGAGCTAATCAAAGAAAAAAAGGGCGATGAGGACAAAAGGACCACTTCCGGTAGCTAGAGTGATCACCTCTATCTATATAGTAGTAACTTCTGGCATACAAGGCTGAAGGATGCGAGACAAGGCTCAGGATGCCGTGTACCGTGTACGGAGGCAGATATAACTCTTGCAGGGTGAGATTGGGCCGTTGGTGCAACTCGACGCTTATCTGCGTTTCTTACAAAACTAATGTGAGATATCAGAGACTATCTGCACCATTATGTCGATTAAGGTGGGCAGTTGCTCAAGATGATGTGGCAGGGATCTTGGAACGACTTTGGCATTCGAAGTATCTACTACATAGTAGCTACAGAACGACGGTGAGTAGAGTATATATATTTTATTCAATATTCAATATGCAATTCTAACACACCGCTTGCATGATTGCATCGCAAATATTACTCAGACGTTTATTACCCATCAGCCAGGATTCGGACTTCGTTTTCTTGCAATTGGCCAGGAGGCTGAGGTTATTCGCGGTAGATCATGATCAGTGGTGTGTGACAAATTAAACCGTAAGAAATTATGGTCGGGAGGACTGTTTGACAGCAGCCTGTATCAACATTAATTCAGCCCAAGTATATCAAAATACATTCAACATAGATACATCTTTAAACTTTGAAGGCCGACAAGATGGAAGCTACGTAAGAAGTGAGCCGAATGAGTCTAGTTAGTTGCTGTGTCCTGATCATTAAGTCCGAGCAGTTTTAAAAATATCAAATATGCGATCTTTGTATTATTGCTACAGACATGCAAAAACAACCGGACCGATAAATACAAGGTGCATTCGTATACATGACCAGGTACAAAACAAGCACAGAGAGGATACAGTCTTAAGAGCACATTCACTCAAGAAATTACATTCTAAACGAAAAGTGCGCAACACATCAATCATGGTCTGGCGCCGTATCTCCATCGGCACGAGTTTCAAATTCTTCAGCTGTCCAGAGCTGTTGTCTTTCTAGTTCAACGTTGAACTTCTTGTCAAACACAGCGCGATAAGCCTCAGGGATCTCCCAGCACTTCGCCGAGTCTCGAATGGACATTCGAATCAAATGACGTTTGTTCGCTGAATCCATGAAGGCCTCTCTCGCATGAAGTAGGGCTAGGTTGTTCACGAACAGAATGTCGCCAGGCTCTGGCGTGAGTCTGATGGAATATTCCTTCGCGAGACAAGAGAGAATTTCCAGCGCATGGCTCTGTTCCGAAGTAAGGTCGGGGGCGCCCGCCGACCGAGGACGGAAATAAGATCCCTTGAAAAAAGTACGGGCAAATCGGATCTGGACTTTATTGTCACAGTAGTAGACAATCGGCCGGTTCGTAACTACAGACTCGGCGTTCTCTCCACTGTAAAAGTAAGATGGTTCGTTAGCTCATTGTGGGATCTGAGAATCCGGGACTGCAGTGCCATTGCCACAAAAATGAAAGGTTTTCGTATCAATCATACCCTTCTGGATCTTCCCAAGGCCAATTCTCAGTCAGGAGCTGGAGGTATCGTGGGTATTCTTCAAGCATCCTGTTGTAGATTTGCCAGAAGCTTGAGAGGAGGATTCTGCCACCTTGACTGCTCGTGCTCTGAACATATAGAGCAAGATTGTCTCCGCCACCGACATCCGTGTGGAAAGCCTATACGTATCAGTACGTACTTTGTGTGCAGTACTCTGGCAAAAGGAGATTCTTGCTCATACCATTGAGACCGGTAAGTGTGGAGGCAAGAGCCGGGATGGATCTTTGCTTGATTTCGTGCGGTCGTAAAGGTGATCTGAGGTTGTATTAGAAACGATTTAGAGAAAGTAGAATGTTTTCTGTACTTACTTAGCTTAAACCCCCTCTTGTCACCCACATATCCGGATAGGCCAACGAAGAGTGCTACGTTCTCTCTGTCACTATACCGAGCTGGATCGAGTCCACGCAGAACAGCAAAACCGCGGCCGTTATGTAAACTCTCACTGACCCCTCGGAGCCGTTCACCCAAGGATTTGCTTAGAGGGAAGTTCTCCGGCAACAAATGAGGAATAGATGCATTTTCGCCTAGGATTGTGAGCATTTGTTAGATAGGTAGTACTAGGAGTGATAAGCATACGGTTGAATTTAGCCAAAGCATTATCAATATCTTTGATATCACCGTGGCCAAGCTTCACGACGTAAGACTCCGGGTTGCTGTTGAAGCTCGTCGGTCCCCAGGCCAAAGCACCGGTAAGCTTCGCTGGAAATCCCACTGGCGGCGACATCTGCACGTTTCGGGCTGCGTAAACCGTGTAAGTAAATATTATTTAAGATAAGAAATCCGTCGGATAGATTATAGACTTGAGAGATTGAGAATCACAGACTCAAGATAAACGACACTGACCGACTGAGGACTGGCATTCTCTACGAATATATACCTCATTCCTTCGAACCAGACCATCACCGGTCGCCAAAAATATCCATATGAGGCTTATCCATTAAGTGGAATGGGAGCTATTTCACCCTGGCAGCTGAACAAGAGATGGTTCAGAAGGCAGACCGATTGATGTCAACCTGCTTCCATTTTGATAATTTCCCCGAGAAAGCGAAGGGAAACTGGAATAGAACTAGGGTCGTAGATTAGCCTGATAACCTGTCAGAATAGGAACATACATTTGCAGATCTGACGTAGAGACTTACGGTCAATGCATCAGTGGAGATGTGCACGTGGATAGATTCCCCTGTCGAAGGCTCGAACTTAAACCAGGGGGATGAAATGGACAGACAGCTTTCACTGATTCTCATACTGTCATTTCTTAATGACAGGGCTGAATGTCCAACTTGAGATTGTTCCCACCGTTTTTCTGCAGGCTCCCATATAGAGAATCCATTGATAGAGTATCGGTGAGAGTCCGGTAGTACAGCAATTAATTGAGCCTCTTGCAAGGTACGAATTTGCCGATGCACGCCCTACATCGCGATGCCCAAGATGTGTCAGGAACGTCATTTTCCGAAGAAGCTTGAGCTAGAAAGCCAGTAATTTGATAGACATCATCAATTGAACTCGTCCTTTCCTTGGCTGTGGACATGGCGCAGTAGTATGCACGTGGTCGGGTCTTGGTACCCGGGCAATCAGTTCATGCTGCAGGGCTAACTTAAATAAAAATATACCAAGTTTACTACTAACTTAACATAGTAATGTTGAGGCTGGTTTCAGATTAACACGAATGAGCTTGACCTGTATCAAATTGACCGATAGGGTAATACACGAAGAATAGAACAAAAGAGGTTTATCCGCGGAGCGAAGCTCCGCATTTATACGGACACCCCACCCCGGCCGATTTTGTTTATAATGAGCGGTAACTATGATACCTATACATGTACCAGCAGAGTTCAGAAATCTAGGAGCCGCCGGAAGTACGTACGTACCTAATATACATCGTCACTAAAGAAATAATTCGTTCCTACATCCTAAGAATAGTAAGTCTCCCTACTGCTGTCTATCTCTATCATCTCTCATGTCTTAGACTCTTAGGTAGGCTGACTGAAGCATAGAAACTCGACCAAGCAGTGAGACATGCCTAGAGGGTCAAAATAGAGGAAACCCGAAAAAAAGAGACCAGTGCGAATACAATAAGACTTCTTGTTAGAGCACGAAGAATCTATTTATATATAGATATGGACGATCGTTCGTTCCATGTCCAAATTTAGTCTGCTGGTAATTAATTAATCCAAAGAATCGTAACGTCTGGCATTCAAAATGCATGCACAGAAGGTCAAGTAGGACATCATCACCAGCGTGGCTATTAATGGAAAGACAACCTGGCAATCAATCTATACTATCCTTACATAAAAAGGATATCTAATATCGTTAAAATCGGTAGGCTATCACCAAATATGCTAACATGAATGATTCTACTATATTGCCGTACGACGACGATATTGGCTGATATCTTTATAAAATTTCTTTAATTTTGACTTGTATCCAAATATAATATCACACCAACCAAGTCAAAAGGGGCACTGCTGCCTGCGTCACAGGCTATCACAGCAACTTTTGCACAAGTGTGAAGCCATTTAGAAAGATACCAGGTCTCTAAAGCCTATGGACTTCTCTCCTCTCCTCTGATGCTGGTGACATTCTATTAATTTATCTAGGCTAGACACTTATATAATCCACTGCTTTACATATATTTTTAGGACATATCTCTGTCTCAGTTGTCTATTATTTAGTTAAGCAGATACGCCTGAACTAATCCTCTAATTTACAATCCTTCATTCAGCCCCTTATTGCCATGTAACTATCTGCATCTAACAGGCTTCTATACGCAGGGCTCTGAATTAATTAACGTCAACTCTGAAGGTGAACTTGCAAAACAAATTATTCCATCTGACCTAGCAGACCCTATTCAAACAAGAAGAGTTGAGACACCCAAACGAACGGCCGGTCATAATTGCGCTCCTCCCTGTCCTTTTTCAAGGCAAGTAAGTCCCTTTCTGGAAGAAAGTTGTTAGAACAAGTTGAAAAATGGAGGGAGATAAGTTTACATACTTTGCTCTCTGAGTAAGTTCGTGACACTTCTCGTGTACTTACGAGCGTTGTCGTCGAGATTCGGACAAAAGTCGCTTTCATTGGAATTGTCCCAAATCTTTGAGAAAGGGACAGAGCCTCCTAACACGACGCGGAAATGGGTAATGAGATTTTCTGCTGAATAAGCCCACTTTCCCATCATGTTTTCAGATACAAAGCTAACTCGGGAATCTTGACCCTATTGCAATGAGATGAGGTAATCAACGCAGTTCTCCAAGAGGACACGTACGGTCTTTTTGTGCCGTTGTATGTACCTTCGCTGGGCTTGGTACAAATGTTCTAGGTTTCCTAAAAGGACGAAGATTGTCAAAAATACCTCGTACCAATTCTTTCCTCGATTCGCGGTGAAGATTTTCGCCTGCAGACTTTTAATAATGTTTTTTTGATACCCTTGAATGCACATCATTGCCAAGGTGTCAAGCTGGTAATTTAGAAAAGTTGGAAGGGGAACAGCCTGGTCGTAGTAAGTAACCCCTTTATCCGCGAGGCGCTGCTGCACTCCTAGGGTTTCTGATCCGTAAAGGGTAAGTGGTTTGGAGAACATTTGAGCCGCGAACTTGATCTTGAGCGCCTGTGCGACGGGAGAATCCTTCCACGATGTTAGCGGACATCCATTTCACTCTGGCGATTGAGAACAAACACTGTAAGCCCGCGAATAGCGAATAGCCTCAAGAAGGGTGGATCTGTTGATGTGGTCCATGGGAGTTTCCACCATCCCCTTCCGCGCTGTTATCTCTTCTAGCAGAAAAGGCCTGCACTCGGTCACAAAGGCTTCAAGGACCGGTTGGACATCTTTTGGGTTTTCCTGGTAACTTCCATATTAGGCCCATTGGTTGCCAATAGGGGCGGTGAAACTAACACAAGCATATGGAGGTAAATCTAGCACAATTACTTGTCCCTGGACCTTCCAAGTTTCTGAGAGGATGTCATCGGACGAAGGTGAAAATTCGCGACAGCTGATCGTGAGCGTGGGCATTGGACGATCAGACAACCGTGTAAACGGATACCGTATCTGTAGTTTTCTATGTTGTCGATGTGGCGGCCAAGCGAGATGTGGTAATTCGGATGACAAGGCACCCATCCGCGAATTGCCTTACGACCCAACGATCAGACGCTCATTCAGCTGACACTTAAAGAGACGGAGTTCTTACCAGGGCGAAAAGTAATCACATGCTCAAGGCGTTCCCGATAACATGGGTCTTTGAAGATTTTGGCGTGAGATGCAATTTTCTCACATTTCCCACAGGGAGTGTTGCCATCGCACTGCCAGTGTCCCGGGCTCAGCCATATCTACAGGTTTAAAAGGGATCTCGTACGAACCTTCTCTCTCAGAACCTTGCAACGTAGACATGAGCCTTTTGCCCTTACCTCTCTGTACTCTGCTTTCGCCTTGTCGGTAAATTGGGCCCTCAATCGTTTTCTATTTGGAGCAGCAGGGACTTCAATGTTGTCTCCCTTTGACACAACTCCCAAGCTGGGTTCAGAGGGTGGGTTGCTCGGAATCGGCGGAATTGATTGAATTTTTGGGGCCAAGGGAGAGTTTGCACCGTACACAAGGCCATTCTGAAGCCGGGGGAAGTATTGAAGAGAGTTATTGCTCTCTTGGGTCGATTGGATGACTTGCGCTGTCCCTAACGGCGGCGACTGCAATGGGTCCAGCCAATCAAAGTGATAAGTAGGCAGTGAGTATGGATCCACGTTTTGTGTCGGGATAACTGCTGGGGGTTGGGTAGAGCCATTTTCATAGCCCAACCAGGTTTGATACCATGGAGGACTGATATATTCGTTGACTGTCTGAACGATAGATTTTAGTTTGGTTTCATTTGAAACGGTCGATTGGCAGTAGACTCACAAGTGGATCACACCACCAAAACCCTGGTATGAAGAGGTTGTTTATGCTAAGATAGGACGATGGGGTAAAACTACTGTTCTCACCATCTCCCGGGGAAATGAGTTCACGGTCACGGGGAGAGGCGTCAAAATGCGATTGGTAGGAATTTGACGTGGCCATCTAGGAACGAATAAACGGTCAAGGTGACTAGAATGCAAAATTTTAAGGGGTATTAGGTTACACCTATCTTGCCGCACACTGTCTTCAGTCAGTTCACGTCAAGCAAGCGCGCTGACCGTTGTGATATTTTAAGAGTTGGCGTGGTACCCTGCTGCGTTACCAGCAAAATCGTTGTCACCGATGAGCCCCAAAGTGAGAATTTCGCATCGGACACAGGGGGTTAGTGTCAGATCGTCACCGGTCAGGATATCATTGGCCCTTTAAAATTAAAAGGGGTTGCCAGGACATACCTGAAAAGTAGGTGAAGGAGCGGTCCACCGGGCAAAATATTTGACTTCGCTATTGTAGTTCAATCGTCAGTCTCAATTGCCATGGTCTTCCCGGAGATTCCGCCCTTTGGCACCTTGCGCCTTGCTCATCATCGTGATATCGCCCGCATCGCAGAGGTCGCAACGGCAGGCTTTCACTACTCAGAGGTCTTCCACTTCGAGCGAGCGTACCATGAACAATATCCTCAGGACACTATGGCCTCCTACCGAGAACAGTTCGTAAGGTTGATCGGTGATCCCAGATGTGTGGTGCTTGTCGCCGAAGAAACGTGCAATTCCAAGTCGAATGGCGATCTCAATGCGGGGAGAATAGTCGGTGTTGCTAGTTGGCGGCTGGAACCAGGGTCTCCGCGTGTGGGTCAGTTCCAAAGTTCGACGGGTTAGCGGATTCCCCTTAATTATTTTAGGGTAACCGATTTTCTATTATTCTAACTTGAGAGGTTAGAGACAGGAATTATTGCTGCAGGAAGCAAAGTGTTTGGGCGCGATAGAAACTCCGAGCGGGTAGGACGGGTTGCGGAAGCGCGCACCAGAGCTGCGCAGCAGTAAGTTCCAGATGAGCTAAATGTCAATAAATATTATTTTGTATCATCTCCAGGAGTCCAGATTAAACTGACTTGGTTGGATCACGAATTTAGGCACTTTTCCTGCCATTCTATGCTCGATAAGCTGGTTGTTCACCCGGACTACTGGCGTCGTGGGTATGGCACTGCTTTGGTCAAATGGGGTATGCGTTTGGCAAAGATGGATCAAGTATGCCAAGGCGTCTTCTCGACTGTCATGGGCGCTAAATTGGTACTTTCGCTGGGCTTCCAGAAACTCACCGACATTGTTATTGAAGGAGACCCGGAGGCGCCAGAGGGGCTAAGCCTGTCGGTGAAGAGATATGACCCACTCAGAATGGATATTTTGCCTTGAAGCTAGAACAAATCGGAGTCGTGGTGGAGTCAATGCCAATGCCTAACTATAAAAGGATAAAGGGATAGTGTTGGCGGTCAATCTCTTGAAGTTCTACATATATGAAGTTATTACTGAGTCTGTACTTAAAAGTTCACATAATATGGACATTTTGCCACCATTTTTTTGGTAATGCAAATTTCGGATTAGGATAAGCTTTAAACTTTAGCGTTCCGCTAAGTCCAGATATGGAAGTACCTCCGAATTACAGACTTGTTGAGTTCCTGTCACACGCATTTGCAGTGGGGGTGCAAAGATTTAGCGTGGTAAAAATACTATCTTTGGTTTAGCCTATGGTTTTATAGTTCAACCTTGCCATCATCCCACATACTCAGACGCCAATAAAATTGCGTATATAGAACTGGCGGCCTCCTGCGATGTCGTTGCCTTCGAATACGCGATTGTCGGCGAGAATCATTGGCAATATGCGCTATATGGAGTGTATGAATAGCAGCTACAATTGCAGCTGCAGATCCAGCTCCGATGGCTGCCGTTGCAATGGCGACTTCAAGTGCTGTAGAGCTCATGCTACTAGTAGCTGCTATGTGAATTGACTTGAATGGCTATTATTATTATTTTGCTTCAAGACAAGAGCTCAAGTATGTACGCTCACCCGTGCGCTATACTCTATTTAATTTAATCTGTAATATTATTGAGCAGAGCATAATTGATTTACCAATTGTGCAGTTTTTAAATACACCATGTATTATGTTTCGCTATGCCTAAAATGAAGTTTGCATTACCAAAAGAATTACCGTGGCAAAACGTCCCTATTAATATATTTATAATAGCATAAGTGTCGTTATACAGCACATTGCCACATACAATAGTTAGGTAATATAAGGGCATGGATACATTCGAGATCCGGGTATAGTATACTCCGCCGAGGTCCGAGGACAGGATACTAACCTTTACTAGATCTGTCTGCATGTCTGAGTCTGAATAGGTATGCATAGATAATGATACTTGACTGTGCGCTGACGCGCACAGTGCCCTGGAACGACATTGGACGAGTTTTCTGCAGCTGGGGAATGGTGTATTTGTTGGTCGATGGAAATGATGTACACGGACTACGATGGTGTCGTTCATATTTTATAGGGTAAAAGCATGTGGAATCAAACGAGACACTGGAATCAACAAGACACAGGATGGGGTTTTGAGGAATGACAATCATATGTCCCCTCAAAGCATAGTAATTGACTGTAGATGCACGACCACCGGGTCTCATTTTGTACACAGCACCAACCGGATGGCACCTTGCAATAA
>NPHW01003164.1:4378-35985 GCA_002240705.1 Elaphomyces granulatus
TACAGCGGCCTCCTCTACCTCCGCGAACCCCGCTACAAATGTCACCACCGATGTCTCGCGTGTCCATCTTGCGGAGCGCCCGGCGCCGGTCTGCTTCATAAGAAGACGGAGGTGTCCAGCGCGCTTTGGGGGATGGCGCCGGAGAGGGCTCCTTCTTGAGGTTGAGTCGAGGCGAGCTCGCTTGCTTCGTCGTCAGTGCCGGAGTCTGAGCACGGAGGAACTTCACCTTGCCTGCCCTGATGTCTCGCTCGAAGGCCTGGTTGCGGAGGTCAGCGTCACGCTGGTGTGCGGGGTCTGCTGCGGGTGGCACCAGCTCGCTGCGTGGGACAACGATATCTCGGCGGCCGTCGTAGTCTTGCTCGTCCGGCCAGATGAGGCGTTTGCCACGGCAGTCGAGGAGAACACCTGTCCGTTCAAACCACTTACGACCGATTATCAGGTCGTGGCGGCCGGTGTTGCAAAACAGGAACGAGGACTGAATCCGACGTCCGTCAATGAAGCTGGCTTGAAACAGTTTCTCAATGATGTCGGTCTGCTCGTTAGTGTGACCAGGGACGGGTACTGGCTTGCAAATTTTCAGAATCTTCGGTTTCAGCCGTGCCTTGATGAACGGCTTCAAGTCGTGGTGAACCAAGATTTCGCAGCCGGCTCCGGTGTCAAGGAGCGAGTCGAGATTGAGGGCAATTCCTCCCAATGCCACGCGGCAGCGTGCCCCGAATGACGCTCCACCGAGCAAATCTTCCACCCGGACGGGTGAGTTCGCTCCACTTCTCAGCGCTAGGGAGGAGACTTCCCCTAGGCTGACTCGTTTTCTGAATCGTCGGTCGCAACCCCGCGCTCAGGCTTCTCGGTATCAACAACCTTGTTTTCGGCGTTGCGGGGGCAGTTACGTGAGATGTGACCATTCCGACCGCACTTGTAGCAGGCAAATGTCTTGTCTGCCTTGTCGGTTGCGACTGTCTTGCTTGCAGCAGGAGCTTGAGCTTTCTGGGGAGCAATACCAGCGGCACCACCTCGACGACCCTTGGGGGCACTGGCGTTGTTGCCGCTGCGTTCCCTTCGGTTGCTCTCCTTGCTGCTCAATCTTTGTCCGCGAACGCCGCTGAAATAAAAACCGAGATTTTCACTGGGAACCAATACGGCGCCACCACCTGCTACACATCGTGTGAAACCATCGGGGAGAGAGTTTTGAATAAAACTGGGTATCCAATTTATAGACTCCAAACCGTCCTGGTCTTGCTCATACCCCAAAATCCAATTGACAGCCGGTGAACCGGATGAATTCAGACTACTAAATAGGCCTCTGACGTCCATTAGCATCGTCAGGGGATAGGACGATTCGGTATCACTGTACCCATAGAGAATAAACTCGTCGTCATTCACAAACATGGCGCCGTCATTGAAGCTCCAAGGAATATTGCTGGGCTTGGACATCGGCTTGAATAAGGAAGTGAGGTTCGTTGTTTGATCAAACGACATCGTCAAGTTGAGATTATAGACCACTCCCATGTTCCCTGGTAATGGGGTCAGTTGATATCAGAGGGTCGTGCAACTTCTATCCATACCGTCATTTTCCGGAGAGCCATAAGTTCCATCTGATAGTCCGCTAGAAATCGAATCAACAATGGTCCACGGATCCACCCATCGAAACAAAACGTACGGCAGCCACGAAAGATATCCCCCATCAAGGTAGATAGTATCGCGAATGACATTTGCTATTTATCCTTTTTGTTAGTCAAACCAAATCACAAGTTGAGTGGTACGATTTAATTTTTAATCTGGAGGGATAGCAAACCTTGCAGTTGGGACCAGTTACACATGGATATATTGACTTGCGACACCGCGGTGGCCATGTTCCCAAGGATGGCAAATTGTAAAAATAACACCATTACGGCACCAAGCACATTTCACTTTCTGCGATTTGATCTCACTTGACTCTTGACCGTCGACAATGCTCGGGAGTCTAGCGAAAAGCCAGGAAACGTCGTAGATCGTGAACATCAACGTTGTCGGATTCTTGGGCCAGGTTTCATCAGAAGCTTCTTTTATTCCCACCTTTTTTTTTTAATACCTGGCCGCGGTCAATAAAAGGTAAGATGACAGAATTTGAGATTCCCAAGCGCGATACACGAAGCGGTGTGTTTGTGGGACTCAATCATGTTGAATGCATGGGCTGGCGTCACCTCAGGGCAAGAGCAAGAAGGGATCTGGGCCGTGTAATTATTGCGCTTGTGCTTTCTCAGTCCGACCTCTTGTCAGAAATATTGATTCGTATTGGTATGTAATAATGTATTTTATTGACTCTTTTGTTCAGATGTTTTCTAACGCTCTACGTACTCTCTCTAGAGAGATACCCCGACGTTACTTGGACTAGTCTTAACATAGACCAAGTAGCAAACAAGATAGCAAACAAGATAGCAAGGTGAAGAACAACAATAAAAATAAACATGAGAAATCAGTCTAAAATTAGACATAACAGTAAATCAGACATGAAACATACATCTTGTTTAAGACGTAAATACAGCAACTGTGAAACATACTTTCTAACACATCAGATGCGCCGTAGACTGTTCTGACTCTGATCACTGCTAAATAACTTCTAAGTACTCATAAAACCTCCTAAAACTTCGTGGGAAAATGAAAGTTCCTTGTTTTCATCTGGACGAATCATCATTCTGACTCCAATATCATGTCGATTTCGAGGTCTTGTTTTTGCAGTTCAGTCGTTCTCTCAATCGCTGCAAGGGGATATTCCCGACTATGTTTCATGAACCTCATGTCAGTTCGGCACCGACAGTGTAGGGTGTGGAAACGGGCCCGACTAACTAGTTGGACGAAACTATTAGAAATGTCGGACTAAATAATAGAGGGAAAACCATACAGCGAAAAGTCCTGCCCGTTGGGGCTACATTCCTCAAACGAAATTGCCCGTGTCGCCCAAAGTATTTGACACTTCGCAGATCTGCTACAAAAGGCATCGCAATATGTCCACTTTCATCGCACCGATATTCGAAACAAACACGACCAGCAACCTTCTCGGCTTCCAGATGCAATTAGGGCTTCAGGCGGAGATCTGCCATTCCGTTTGGCGCGAGAGAAAGCCGCGGTCAAGTTATATATGTTGCGGTGGCATAAAGGTAAAGAATCATCTTGATCTCGCAAAACAGCCACGGTGCGAGAAGGAGCGATACCGAGGAAAAACAATGGGGAAATATAAGCCTCAAAATTTTCGTAGAGGGCAGCTATAACTTTTGGACATCCGTAATTCTAAGGTACTTGGTGTTTTCCTTAGAATTGGTCCAGAGACCAAACCACTTCTCGGCGTCAGCAAGAGTGCGACTTTTGAAATTCTTGTAGAGCTGTCGTACTCTACCGACCGCCTTCCGATAGGTTGGCTCGTTTGATGACATTCCAGGGAATCGACCCGATATGTCAAGCCGACTTGTTGCTTGAACCGTTCAAACTCATCCTATGTCAAAGCCTTCGTGAACCCGTCGGCGATCATGTGGTTCGATAGCGTGTATTGGACAACAATCGTTTGACTCTGAACCTCTTGACGTACCCAGTGATTGTGTATATCCACATGTCGAAGTTTGGTCTGTAGGCGTGTGATACCATCGTTAACGAGTCGGATGATCTGCGTGTTGTAGCACTGGATTCATACGGTGATCGTCCAATTTAACCATCAATTCTTGTAGTAAACGACTGACGTATAAACCCTCTTTGGCAGCTTGCGATAGGGCCGGAAGCTCTACTTCAGTTGCGGATGCGGTGACAGTCTGTTGTTTCAACTTGTTTGTTTGCCCTCCATCCAATCAGCCCGCCGAAATGGCATATGCCTGAGAGCTCTTCCGATCGGCCGTATTATCCATAAACGATGCATCGCTTGCTACCATAAATTTATCGCCACCTCCAAACTGCAGTCCCAAGTTTAGATATCCCTTCAAATAGAAGACTCGATCGGCAGCAGCGTGATGGTGCAGTCCCGGATTCGTGATGGAATGCGCCAATCGTGATGCTGCGTATGCAATATCGACACGTGTATTGACAGCAGCATAAAGTAAGGATCCGATCTTCTTTTTGGTAATGTTTAACGACGTGATTCGGAGCTTGTTCGGTATAAGGAAGGAGTTCTTCTCGACTCATCGGCACCGGTATCTGCAAGATTGCCTATGTATGCAGATTGACTCAACCATACGAATTTTTGTTCTCGATCCATATGGGCTTCATCGTCAGACATCCAGAACCGAGTCGGACCGGCGCGTCACCAAGACCTCGCCGAACACCCACTGGGGGTTCTCTTTAAACAGGTCGAAAAATATCACCTTCAGGGTCATGAACAAAGTGGTTCTTGGGAAATGAAGTCATCCTGTGTATCCCGTTGCCTGACAGCTCCTCCACTCCTATCCTTCTACTTCTTTAATCGTTCTACCTCTTCGGTCAAAGTGGGATCGTCCTTAAGTGCTTTATCAACAACCCTTCGGAATATTGGGTTCTCTTTGAATCGCCGTGGGGCTCTGCTTGGGAAAAGATACGGCATTTTGAATGAGAGTGCCTCTGACCACAAGCCTTACAAACTGTCCTGAAACTCTCGGAGGAATTCTGCGATGAGTCATGTAGTCGTTTGTGAGAAACAGTCGTCATCCAAATTGGCGAACTCCTGATATCCTTCGCTTATCACCCTTGGCTATGATAGAGAAATACGGTTGCACTCATATCCGTGGGTATCCAAGCTCATCCATCCACGGCGGATAAGTTTAACAGCGGTCTGAATGCTTTTGATCTCATTCATATATATCATTGTCTTCGCCGTTCGGGATATACATACTTTAGCTTGGTACCATAACCAGCAAAAGAAACAGCATCTGTCATATGATGCTTTGCATTTGCAGGAACCTGTCTTTGGATATTCGGGTTGATAGGTGTTGGATTCAAGTGTTTCAAATCCAGTGGCACCTACATCACCGCTGACTCTTATTGGTCTATCTGAATCTCTGATTTCGGATGCCAAGAATGTCGAGGACTACCAGCCTGTAAGACGGCAGATCCGAGCTCTAACTCCGTCTAATAGAGGTTCGATTTAGTCTCTGTATTTAACGAATTAAAAAGATATACTATATTGGAGACTCACCCACTCCAAAGCCGTTTTTGGCAACGAGACTTCCTTGGTATAACGGATGTCGAATGGCCTCGACTTGCTTGTCTTTAGGCTCAATGCCAAAGACTTCATTCACACGGCGCTGTATCAGTGTCGCTTGCTCGAATACACCACATAACCAAAACGCGATATCATTGTCGCTATCACCTGCGACAGGTGGATGAAGATCTCGATGATAATTTGAGCCTAAATTCAAAGCCAATTGGTCTGATCCCCCGTTATCCCTTTCAACTCTTGCGCTTCGGCCAATGACTTTTTCTAGGAAGAGATACTAGCATATCCAAAGGCTCGATCGACCAAGTCGCGCTGCGAATCGTACAAGAAAGCTGCTCTAGTATCGCCTGCAGTCGTCCCCTTGATTAGATTAATCATGTACCAGGTAGATCACCTGCTGAAATCCGGCGAGGCCTCCTGGCCAAGGTCCCCGCGGCAGAGAATCCAAGCCGCTAAGTATACAGACCAGTGGTGTCTTGTGCCGCATTGCACCGATTGACACTAGCAGGCCATACTGGTTCTCTGACAGTCCGTGTAGGAAATATCAAAGGCATGCAGTGTGTAGGGCCTGCGCCTTTAAACTCAAAGGCAAAGAGATCCAATGTCTCAGCTCCACGCAGATCGCTTCCACAGCCATAACATATAGTGGCCGAGCAAGATATCTACCAGCGTACAGAAATGACATTCCGGCGAGGAAACTCTACGTTCGCAATTCACGGCCGACCTCCTCGTTATACCCATTCAGTAGCGTATCCCTGCCCTTATCTGCGAACTGCTTCGGATCCAGTTGTGCATCTCTCTGCGCATAGACTTTAAGGACTCTCAAGGCATTATGTATCCTCCCGCGGAGATGGATGGGTGTCATGCGGCATACCGGCGCCTTCAGGCTTCGGCTGTAGAGAATGAGATCAGTAACTACTAGCGGCAGTGATGTAGGCACGAACTGACCGCCATCAAAGCCGTGTCTCCTGGCCACATCATCGCCAGCCTTGCGTGATTTGACCCGAAGCGGCTTCTGAATTCCCTCTGCGTTGTCACACACAGATTCCGATTCATACACATGTTTTGATGTTGATCTCCGCGCGGCTTCCGTCAGGATTCGTATTTCGTATCATGGTAATTTAATGCTGCTGGGGCCACATTCCGGTCTATCGACGCAGGACAGCAAGCAAATTCTCTATCATATATGAGATATGAACAATGCCTTTTGTGGGAAGTTCAGCTGGGCGCGGCAAAAGCGCGCTATGCCCAAGAAGGAAACGCTCCCAACTCAACGCTCCCACAGATGTGGGTAACGGACACTCCGAGCAGCCAACCAGAATAGCTCCAAGCTCTGTACATGCGACCTATGATACGGTATATATGCTCTAAAGAAAAAGCCGTATCATACCTAATGTAGAAGGAGTGCGCATCATTCGTTCCTTATTATTATTAGTAGTTATGTACGTACTTTGAGGAGGACTGTTTTACGTACATAGAGATGGTTTGCCGAGTGTTCCAAGAAATGTTGGTAACGACCATTAGCCGAGAACGGTTTGGCAGAGTTCAATGAAACCAATCACGTTCCTAAAAACTTCGAGCTACTAGTATCGTCTGAGTTTGTCCAGTCCACATTTAAAATTAGTAGTTAATTGTCTGGTAATATGATAGCTACCATGAGCACTATTGTTTATGTTATGGCTGTAAAACTCGATATTTTCTCAACTCAACTTATGGCATGCATATCAATGATATCATAGCTAGAGTTACGGAGTATTTCGAGATTGATTATGTACAAAAAGGGTTTCTTCTCGTAAAAACACGAGGTTAGTATTACAAGCTATGCCAAGAGGCTAGTATTACGTCCAACCTAGGTAGATATTATTAGTGATTTTACGCTTGTCGCTCTAACTCATTCGCTACCGTTCCGACAAGTGGTAATTACGTTCGTAGGTACCTAGGTAGGTAGCATATCTGGATCGGATCTAGCGCCCACTTCTTATGTGCGGACCGGCAAATCGTAACTCCCTTCAAGACCCACGCCTAATTTACGGTAACGACTTCTGTACTATACTAGAAAGCGTAAGATTGCCCCTGTAAAGAAACTGACTGCCTATCGTGCGCACTTGCCCGAATCCCCAACCAACACGATTGCTTCGATTTTATTCTTAATTCTATCACTTTCTTCCTTTCTGTCCTTTCCTTTAATCCTATTTTTCTCCCTATATGCGTTATTCAAAGGTATATATTAGATGAAAGCGAAGCATCATGCTCCGTCCTTGGACCAAGGTTTTGTTCTTAGCTTGTCTACTAATTCTTTCCTCGCGTTGGTGGTACCCTCTTTCGGAAAATGCATTCGCATTAGCAATGCTGCCTCTTAGATGGCGCAGCTACTCCGCAGATTCAATTATATCGGAGGACAGGGACAACTTCGATGTCACATTTGCGAATTACCCTGCCAATCAATCCACACATGACGACTCTCTCAACCCTATCCCCCCGATTCTTCATCACATTCACCTAGGAAATGGGAGTGCCCGGCCTGAATGGCTGGCGGCGCGGGCGGACTGTTTGCGATATCATGAAGACTGGGAGGTATATCTGTGGAATGACTCAAATGCCGGCGGATTTGTGCAGGAGAACTACCCACATATGAAGAAAATGTGGGATAGTTACCGGTATCCAGTGCAGCGGGTGGATGCGTTGAGATTCATGGTGTTGTTCAAGTTTGGAGGTAAATTGATGGAATAAAGCTGAAAGTGGTCCATGATGCTCATTTCTATAAGGTGTCGTTCTCGATTTAGACCTTGCATGCAAACGCTCCCTCGAACCGCTACGGAAGTTTGATTTCGTTGCTCCAGCGGCGCATCCAACAGGTTTTTCAATCGGAATGCTCCTGGCGGGCCCCAACAATCCGTTTATTGGTGAACTTGTTCGCAATCTTCCCATATTCAACAGAGCCTGGTTTTTCTTGCCATATGCCACAGTGATGTTCAGTACTGGATGCCATTATGCCTCGTGAGTCAATACCACGGACCCTTCTACAGATTACATGGTTATTTACTTTTCCTCGATAATAGGACCATATTTACCCTCCAGGGGAATAGAAGGGATTTGCGCATCCTTACTGGGCCCAGTAGTGACCCTAGAATGCACACCCTGAACGGAGACGTTAATACTCCGTTATTTCGACATCTTGGAACGTCCTCCTGGCATGACTTTGATGCTGTCCTAATTAATTCCCTCGGCCACCTCGATAAATGTGCGGTACTGCTTGGAGGCTTGCTATTTGCTGCCGCCTCAATTTTTACCGTCTGTGCTATCAGATGGATCTGCAGACATCGTAGGTCAGAACCGAATATCGGGATGTCACCGGTATTAGATACCATCTACAAGGACGTCTAATATAATATATGCGAGCACTGATTGTCTATTTTGCTTTCTACGGAGCACAAATGATACCCGATTCAAGCAGGGAGGTGGCCTTTGTACAGTTTGCAATGGGTTTGACATTTGTATTATAGAGTTAATGGTGGGTTCACATGTAAATAGATAGCTATGTAGACCTTTCAGCGATTTTGTACTACAATAGTTGAATGTACATACATTAATACATACAAAGTCAATCACCAGATATCTCCATGTTATTTTTGAATCGACGTCAACCCTTTGTACTGTAAAAAGTCACAAGTGAAGAGCCCCAAAAACGCTCTGTAAGCAGAGACTTTTGAGGCCATCCTTGTGTAAATCAGTTTGCTGAAACTTCATCGTTAATAGAGAGCGAACTGGAGAGCTATGTAGTAGTTATCCAACAGCCAAGGTACCGAGTGTAATGGACCTATACATGAGTAGTAGGTCTGACTGCCCTTATTTAATATTCGCACAGTTATTGCTCACTGGGTCCGGATTGCATGCTGTACGAACTATTGACACGCTTCTGTCTCCTTCGTGCCAATCTTTCGCAAGTACCGGTGGCCGCATATCCTCTTCATCTAACAATATCAACAGGCTATTCTTTTTTTGGGGCGCACCATCACTGTATCTCGTTTCTAGTTCCTCTCGGAACTTTTGACTCAGCTCCCTTCGAGCCAAGACTCTTTTCCAGCCAGTTTTTTGGCTCCCTGTCCATTTTTCGGCTTTTGCCCTCTTCAGAAAGGCTAATAAATTCCGCCTTCTGTATTTCTAGGGCTCTTCTCCGTTGCTTTTTTGCGACTTGGGCTGCCTCACGAATAGGTGCTCCCGTCGCGGTGCAGTTGTCCAGGAAAACTCCCACAGGTTCAGTCTGATTCCCCTTCTAGCCACCGCTACCTCTATAGCCCGTACCGCTCATCTCTAGACCTCCCGATGGTAGGGCCTGCCTTGTCTCGATATCCCGTCTCTGGTTCTCTCGCACTGCCTGGATATAAGCTTGTGGGAAGGATTCTAACCCCCTGAACGCAAGCCCTGATTCTTGCCACGGTTCTCATTCCGTTTTAATCCCATCTTTGGTCGGTGTTGCCTCTTTATATCCGCGGCAAATGATCCTCCAGGGACTGGGACCACTGGTTCTATAGACTCCTAGGAGTTTCTACAAACACTTCCATTAATAGAACTGGGTCAAAAAAGGACGATCTGCAGGTTTTTTTCCGGTGCCACAGTATACGGTAAGGGAGCGAGATTTTCTGCTCCGGCTCACACTTACCGATTATGAGGTCTAGACGAATCTCGAAACAACTTCGAAATACCAATAGATTCAGCAGAGGCAACTCTACAAACGCACACAAGATCTTTTCATTTGTTGTTGAGATACAAATTAAATTAAAGTGGGCATATGTTCGCCCAGCCGGTATCCGGGGATATATATACCCGGGGGAAATCCCTTCACGTGCTACTAATAATAATAAAAAAGTTTAGATTGGGCCTTTGGAAGGCTTTGAGTGGGCGAGCGGTGCTGGTTAGTGGGGCACTCCTCCACCGTCCAGGGATCCCACCACTCGGAGCCTTCCAAAAGCCCAGTCTAAACTGCTAGCTCTGACCGAATTATCAAAGAATTTACGGTATCGATTGATATCCTCAAAATTTCCTATTAGGTGCAACGGTGATGATGATATAATGATGGTGGTATGAGTCCCGAGTGGGGCCTTATCTCTTTAGGTAAGCCACCAGTCGAACCTAGATATTATTCTGGATGAAAAGTGAGAGTAATAAACTATGTACGAAGATCTTAGAGGTACTTCTTTTGCTAGGTAACACTCGTACCTGTCCCACCACCTTCCATCTTTGCTTTCAACTTTGCTTCCATGCACTCCATGCAGTGAGTCATGAGTGGGGCCCTTTACCGCTTCCTAGAAGGTAAGTCCTGTTGTAAGATTCTTCATGGTAGCTTCATGGTGACGAGAATTACGAGAAGGAAATGGCAAGTCTCTTAACTTATATGTATAAGGAGGAGAAATCACCGTTAACAAAAAAAGTCTACGAGCACGATAAAAAATAATACGTTCGATTACTCGCTTGATTCTATCGCATCTCATCATAGTGTTTCATAAATTCCTATTTATCTTTTTTAAGATGGCTAGTTAGTCATTGGTCGCATTGCGCAGATCGAGGGCATTGCCGATTCCGCCTACAGAAATGCCCTGGTCCAGTTTGAGGAAGGAGACTCTGAACTCTCTTCATACCGCTGTTTTTACGTCGCTTTCTGGGGTGATCTTCTCGTGAGCGGTAGAGGCTATGTCATATTTGGAACTGGGCGCTTGACTGGGAATGAAAATTGCGCTCAACCCAAGGTTAGATTTCTCTCCTACCCCTGTACCGTGCACATTGGATTTGGCGGCTTATTGCTTGCTTCTTAGTTTACAGCCACCCATGCCATCCCTTTGGTCTTGGAAGTGTTGCCGGTCCATTACGTTAACATCCTCGTGGCCGTCGACGACTCGACCTCAAGACCGTGAGGCTGGTACATTGCTCCTACCAAGGAACAGAAAGCTTATAAACCTTTCGAAGGTGGGCATGTGTACGGCTTAACACGTGCACTTTGATTACCAGTAAATGGTGACTCTGTAATCCATTGTGAGACTTGCTTCAGAAATCCTCGGCCACCTGTTGATGTTGGACCTCTTCCTCGATGTCTCCTTGACCTCCTTCAGACCTTTCTCCATTTTCTCTTAATACCAGCCTTGGCCGAACACAAGGCTATAATACTAACGCTACGCCTTTCATACCGAACTCTCACCAGCCGTATGGTTACTCAGCCCCGGAGTGAATATTGCACTGTATTCTGGAGCTATCGCTGCATGGCTGGAAAGTAATGCCCATGCTGATCGAGGCCACGATCAAATTGCGTTGACCCGCTGCAGAGATTGGCTTCTTGGGCATAACCCTGTTTTTGGCAGAAATGATATACGAGCTTATATTCAGGTACATAATCCATTACCAGTAGTACACTTGGAAAATGAAGTTGGCGATGAAAGGCGACCTGATAACCGTCCTGATTTGGTCGTAAATCCCTTTCCATACCACCAAGAAACCAGAAACGAGGACTACCGTCACTATCACCTCCCAGGAGGCGCCGTGCAAGCTACTGCATCTTACACAGCAAAGACAGCCTGCTTTACTTCACTGTGATCCTGATGTAGAGCTGCTGTTATTTCCCACCTATATCCTCATGGATACGGCCACTTTGTTCGGGGGGAGCGTGGTGAGAACGGCAGATCTACTTTTACTCGGCACATGGATGTGAAGCGCAAGTTGGCATCCATAAACCGAGTGTTCCGCGACGATTGGTACTGGCCATCCTGGTCTTACCAGGAGATCGAAACCACGAGAATTTTCCAAAACACCCAGCGACTCATCAACAACAAAACCCGTACAGCTATTGATAATAGACTGCCCCAACATGAGATCCTGCAGCAAAGCAACTATGGCACCCATAATAACATCAGCGAAGCTTTGTCACACACTATACCTGGCTCAATTCGCACTGGCGAGTCCTATTTTCAGGGGAAGGAAAGGTTGGTAAACTTTGTCATGTCAAGCCGCGGTTTGCCGCAGCTTTTGTCACGATAACTTTCAATGATACCTGGGATGAATTCGAAAACATCTTACGAAATGCTCCATCACGATTCCATTCAGAAAACCCTTGGGCTGGCGTTGAATACTACTACGAGAGAATTCTGAATTTTAAAAACAAGTTTTTGAAGTCAGAAGCATCCAACAGCACGTTTTGGAAAAATGCTAGAGCTTATCGAACGGTTCGAGTTCCAACTGCGAGGAGCGATCCATTCCCACTGTCTACTCTGGTCGGAGAAACAAATTCCTCAGCTCATAAGAGAGAATTATGATACAGTATCCCAGTATCAAGGAGCCCCGGCTTCATGAACTTGCGATGAAGTACCAAACTCACCGATGTCGTAACAATATTTGTGGTGGGCCTGGTGCAAATGGAAAGTGCAGCAAAGGCTTCCCGTGTGACACCACGAACCTGGAAACAGCAGGTACAATAGCCAGAGGAGAAAACGACGTTTGGGTATCGCCGTATAATCCAGAACTATTGCTCATCTGGGACCACTGCAATGTTCAGTATGTTACCAGTGAAGGATTGGCTGCATGCATAACCAAATATGTGACGAAGGGTGACTCTCTATGTTAGTAAACAACGGCGAGGGAACTTGTAACGGACTCGGATCTCTTCGGATAGCGACTCCGCTTCCATCATGATATTATGGCGTCATGCCGATGTTATAAGGTCCCCGAGAATTCCCCTTTGCTTTCTTTCCTTCTTTCCCTACTTTGGGATTCTCGTGCATTACTATCTAGAGAATACAGATTGGATTAGGGTTTTCCTTTGGATGAGACCGTGCCATCTTCGATTCCTAGCTGACCCTGACCCGTCACAAACTACTGACACATCTTAGCGCGTAGAATACTATGGAGGTGATTGTGTTGGCGACAGGAAAGGAGATCTTCCGATCCACTTGCGGCACATTCTACTTGCCTACTTCTATCCCAGAAATGCGAAACTACACTGCCCGCCCTCATGATTATATCGAGGAGACGACCTTGAAAAGTACTTTGCGCGACCCAGAGTATATGAAAACTACACATACTTCGAATACTTCAGATATTGCCAAGTCTCAAAGAAACGAATAATAAATAAAGACGGATTCCGGGATGGCATTCAAGATGAGCTAGGATACTGGATATACAAGCGCAATAAACCGATCTTCGTGCAGAGCAGATTGTGTGATGGAGAGTCTTTCTTCTTCGCTCAACTGCTATACAGCTACCATTGGGGGTCTGATGACGAGATCCAGGGTGACGTGGAGAGATATCGAGCAAGATTGCTGGCGCTTGACCCTGCACTCTACGCGCAAGTGTTACAGGGACCGGATGAACGAGAGCAAGCCGCACGATTGACAATTGGAAACGAGTACCTAGAGATGGTGGAACGTCTTGCTGAAGCTACACCACCAAATTTACAGCAGATGGTTACTCGGCAACTTACGCAATTGAATTGTATGACTGTGCCAGGTCTTACCGATGCGGCAGCAATTTTTTTGCAAGGAGACCAATACCGTGCGTACACTACCGTAATGCAGAACATCCAGGCTTCCAGGCATCAAGGATGCTATTTTTTATTACAGGACCTAGAGGTACTGGTAAATCCTTTCTCCTGAAGCCCTTGCAGCACTGGTGCAACACCTCCAGAAACTCCTGCGTCCTACTCGCTCCAACTGGCAGGGCGGCCCGTAATATTGACGGAGACACGATACACTCCGGCATGTCCATCTACTTTGAACGAGGAATCTACCACACAGGTCTCTTTTAACTTCGCAGAAGACAAGATGGAAGCCCTGAAAAAGACGTCTGTACTCTTTATTGGCGAGGTGTCTATAGTTGACGGTAGACTTCTCGACATATCTCTTCCGTCTTCGCGAGGCTGAAGGAAAACGACAGCCCGTTTGGGAACATGCATGTCATTGTCTTTGGAGACCTTCTGCAACTGCCACCAGTGGAGGGTATGAAAGTCTTCATGGCTTCTGTTTGGAGGCTCTTTCATTCGCTCCTCTTGGAGGAACCCCGTAGACAGAGCGACCAAACTTTCTTCCGCATTTTGAATAAGATACGCTTCGGAATTGTAGATGAAGAAGCCAAAGAAGTCCTCACAGAACGTTGGCAAAGTTACAATCCTCTGCAAACCGTCTGGGATACTACCTACCTGTGCTCGCTACGCAAAGAAGCGGACGCTATGAACCACACTGTGCTTTCAGGAATGCCCCGAGACAAGGCTGTTACGTATAATACCGTCGACTTTGAAAATGGAGAGAGACTAGAAGGGATAGAACTCTCGAGAATTTTTAAACGCGGTACTAACTTCCCTCCTCACTAACAGCATGCTGGCGGACAAAGGCATTTCTAACGGATCTATTGATGTGATAAACGATGACGTTAAGGCTGCATTTCCTACTCGAGATGGAATTCAGGTATGACTACTCTGTAATTTCGTTGCACATGCAGCTCCAGAAACTTATAACTTTTGCCAGGTACTGGAGCTGCATAGGGCATCTTCGACTTTCCAATCCTACGGTGCAGAATACCGACGATGGCAATTGCCCATTCTCAACGCGTTTGCTCTCACGATCCACAAAGTGCAGGGCCTTTAATAAGAATTTCTTTTCCGACGGGCAAGCATATGTGGGGCTTGAGTCGAGCAACGACTTCTGAACGGCTCTTTTTGACGCAACTGGATTTCGATGCGATCAAAGCAGATGCAGAGGCTATTGCTGAATACAACAGATTAAGAACCATCATTTTACAATTGGAAACCTAAGAAATGCTTATTACTTTAACTTGCTAACGCCACAACTCCCAGCCCTCTTGCTAAAAGTATCCCATCCGAGCCAATCCCAGTGAAGCGGTGAGACTAGCGCGAGGTGTTGGGTTATATAAACGGCATTTATCGCAGAAAGCGGTGAGGATGGCGTAACTAATCCACACCGCCTCGTCATGTATTTCTTCCATCTTCTTTTCCTTTTTTCTTTTCTTTCCGATGCTTACCGAATTCTTGTGGATTCAAGTTCTCGTGGTCAGTGCCCTTGCTCGTAGCACCTACCTATAGGTAGGTTGCTATCAGTAGTAGAAATAATATTATTACTTTCCATTTGAAGCTTATTTTTTATACTAATATGAGGCTGTGCGAGCAGATATAAGGCAAGCTTCGCTCGCGATGACATACTAAAAATTATAATATTATCGTTTCTAGGTAACTTTCTGAATTCTCGCTTAGGATTCTCCTCAGGGAAATTGATATTTGATTTATACTATTTACCTTATGTCTTCGGCAGTAGTAAATACCAAATAGACTAACAGTATTAGATGAGGTGTTAAATATTCACTCTGCACTCTCTTATCACATTCGAACAGAAGCCATGATCATCAACTACCTAAGGTTCGGTACACCGGATCGAGTTGCAAACCTCTTGTTACAATTATTCGAGGTTTGGAGAGAATCAGTGAATTACTATGGACATGATTCACAGTTGTCCTTCGACCTCCAAATATGTAACTTCCAGGGAATCCAGGCATCTTTGATATCCACCATTAACACATTCAGAAATGTCCCAAACTTCGAACAACTTAGAAAGCATCTTCACCATGCGAGTCTGAAGCACTCGGGAAAAATGATTCACACAAGTCGAAATCAGTTCCTCGCTTTCACTCAATTGCCAAAAAATGAATTTCTAAAGCTTTGCAACGTACATTATCTTCTCCATCGGACAAATATATCTGGTGGATATACTCTTGGAGAATACAACGTGAAGCTTTAGTGCTTAGGTCATAGCTTCAAATCTAGAGCATGAAGCTGCAGCAGAGAGGTTCAGGTTCTTGAACAAGATTCCTAGTCGAAAAAAGGTTTATCGTGCAACCTTGATACAGTAGTCTCTCGTGGAGACTTTCCAAACGTTTCTAAACGAGTTAAAGAGCGCCATGCTCCAACAGCACAATCTGAAAAGCTATGCTTTATTCTCGATATCAGTCCTTGTCGCGGTTTGCAATAGATACTCGACGATGGCTCGAGTCAGACAGGTCATGGATCGAGTATTCAACTTGCTGTCACTGTCAGAATTATTCCGCTATCGTTAAGTGCTGGGACTTCTACATCGAAAATATCCTTTCAAGTACCCTCGTCTCTCCTTTATTAGCATCTCACACCAAGGAAATCTCAATTACTTTAGGGCTGGGAATACCGGAGACCTAATTCTCCCTTCAAAAAAGAAGTGAGACATCAAACTGTTACCTAAGTCGTACCATTATATTAGGTAGTATGCATCTCATTGATAGGTGCCTGTATATATATTATATTTTATACGAAATTACTGACTAATATGCTGATTTATAGAGAGTACAATCAATCTTTATAAACAAAGAGACGGCAAGACATCCACAGCGCCCCCTCATACCTATAACGTCACTTCCTACTTCATTATCACTAAAACGATGCTTCTTTTCTTGGAACTAACCTGGGATTTCGTGTAAAATCTTGTTCCTGAAACCCGAGGACCCTTGAGGAATTGGACGAAACATGGATATTGTTGGAGCCTGAGGCTCCAGTAGAGCTCGGCTCGGCTCTACGTAGATTAGTTCTTGGGGCTTGAGCTCCTTTCTAGAGGATGCTTCTCCCGTCATATATTATTATGCCCTCTAGAATTTTCTGCTCGGCATTATTATTAGATAAAAGCAAACCCTGTGCTTCAGGCTACATGTGTGATAATTAATAAGAGCTTGACCAGCATCAATGATCAAGTTCGCTGGATACCTATGTACATATGCGTTAAGTCTGGCTAGAATTTAGGGATCTATGGAGCTTGAATCCGAACCTTCCGACGAAGTATATTCGAAATTGTCGATAAAATCTCATAAAAATGATCTAACAGATTCTTAAGGTTAGACTCCTGATGGGATAGGCTAAAGACAGTCTCAGAGCCTGAAACGAACTTTGCGATTAACTGCGAGCCCATCTCCAACCACATATGTAGCATATACCTAAGTAAGATACCTACGGCCATTGTATGCTGATGAGGTGCCCTGCTAGACTTCGAATCTGCTCAGCTTTAGGCAACAAGTCAGGATATTGGACGCTTACACAGAGCAATGTTATTTCCCGATAATCCCTAATTCACTCTTACCGAAATGACGGAAATTCCCACCGTTCCTGGTCTGAGCAGTATGTGAATACTGTACTACTATAATAAACATCGAATGATAATAATCATGGCTTGCCTTTGGGTTATGCCAAATCCATTGAATTAGCTATGATAGAGTTAAATAGTATGCCTCATTAGCTTTCACCTTGATATAACCTTGGAAGTGTCGTAGTAGCTATGGATGTTTACACGATGAAAGTGACTTTGGCCCCCAATTTGAACCCCTACCTATGTAGTAAGACACAGTATAAGTCTAACTTCCTATCCGTAGGTTTGGAAATTGAATTTATGATAGAATATAGTTACTACACGCTAATTACATATGGTAGTAGGTCTCAAAAGAGATGCTATGACAAAAAGATTTGGGTTTAAACTTACGCTTGGACTGCAATACAGCACTGTCCATATAATTAAAACAGGATAGGACGTTGAAACCCCACCTATATGGGGAGAATACCACTACAGGGTATAGAGGGTCCTACCCCCAATATGATACCAGATAGACATCCTAGAATGGCGATCTTCTCGGCTGATTCTATGTGACAACACCTCCGCTCTGTACTACTAGTACTGTATTCTATAAGTATAAGCTCTTCAATTGTTCCACTGCACTTGACGCAATTCCAGTTAGAGCTGGATAATAAGTATAGAGTGTTCTCAAATGCCACCAGGAACGTTATCCATCTGGTATCGAGCATAGCTGGGATTGTACCTGCAGATCTCCTGCAGATCTCCTGCAGGACGGGCTCCTCCTTAGATCTAGACTCCGCATATGTAGTATCCCCACGTCAATGCTCGAGACATATAGTCAACCGGTCGGAATTCTCCATCTTATACTTTAAGCTAGCTAAGACGTGGTGTCAGACGTCCCGTATCTATCATACTTTGATAGATACCACCATATATATATATCACAGGAAAACATTCCGGAACTTTCAACCTTCGGCTTTACACTCAAGCCCATTGGCCCCGAATGGCTCCATCTTCACCGGAAAAGACCAAGGACGAAGTAAAAATGGCATATGATAACATTACCGGCGGTAGAACGGACCGAATCATCATATCCGATTCGATTGTCGTGCCTTGAGAAGCCCAAGCTCCTCGTGGGCCGTCCGCCGGCAGGAGACGGCGAAAACCAAAGCATCCTTGAGCTAGGCTGCGGAGCTGGAAATCATGCACCGGGCGTCTCGCTTCCGGTGGCCGTAACTTTGAAATAACTGCAAACGGCTATCCAGCATCTCCCGCCGTGGTGATGACCACGATATATTTAACATTTGAAAATGAGCATTTTGATGCCGTCATCGCCATGGATTCGACTTTCCATTTGCCCCGAGAAGAACGAAGTTTCAAATGACTTAAGCCTGGCAAGTTGTTTCTGGCGCTTATGGATATTCCCGAGCCCATTGATCTACTGTAATTCTTTAGCTTCTGCACCTTTGGCATGATGTCCATGTCGATCTCAATAAAACAGGAGATAGAACCGAATTAGCGGTAGTCCAGCCCTCAACATCACCGAATGTTTAAAATCAAGACCTGGAAAATATCGCCCAAAGAGCAAAATGAGCGGGCGATGCAAGATGATTTGAATTCTTTTGGTGCATTGTGCCCATAAAAATGATGATATAATCCGCAGGAAGAAATACGCCGCCCATTGCTTCCCGGGGATAGACTCCAGTTGTGGGAGGCCAATGTACATTGAACCCTAATCAAAAAGCGAATTAGACGGATCTGCCAACTGATATGTACGGTTTCTGCACGTCAGAATCAATAGTGCAGAAATAAGATCGGCGATAGATTAATCAAAAAGAAACAGGGGTATGTGTAACCGCAAACAGTTAAAGCAGCTTGATAGCTGCAGAAGCCCTGACCGTTGAATTTACCGAAAACGGCTTTCTTTTCCCTGTTTCGGGAATAATGGTAGTAACTTGCTAGTAATTGTAGAAGCAGGAAATTCTCGAGCAAGTAAATAAATGATCAAAAGCACGTATGTAACTGCTTACTTCGAAGAACCGAGTGGAAGCAGAGAGAGTAAAGGGGAGCACCAGATTGATGCCAAACTAGAAATTTGGCGGTGCTTCTCTACCTCCTGATGCCTTTGCTAGGATAGGCGGAAGAGATGCACCATCATGATCAAGTATTTGGCATGAGACATGACTCTCTCCTAATATGGTTGGTTACATTGTAAATCATACAACATAACTCCTCCCGATTGAAATAAGAGTACGTTACAATAGTACCTATTCAACCGATTTTTCAGATCTGTCACCGACCATGTTGACATTCATGAAACATTGAAAACGGTCTAGAGTAGATACCTAAGTTTCTCTGAGTCTCAACCTGGAGTCAAAGAGAGTTTGGCTATTGTCAGTTTTCGAGTGAACCCTAGTCCGCCCAACCTAACTTCATTTTAACATTTACTAGTACATTCTTCAGGGTTCGAGATAAGGTTGCCGATCACTTGCAAGTATGTAGATCGATTAGATATCATTTGTGTATAGATCTGACCTGGCCACACACAATTCCATAACGAACCATCAACTTCTAGATTTCGAATAACTTAAGCAACAGATGTGAAATTAAACATTTTGGATCGCCTCACACAGTTTTAATTTGTGACACGTCACAAAAAACGCACGTGTTTGTACTGCCGTCCTTGACCCGGCCCGAGTCTGCAGCGTGGAAGGAGATTACTGGTGTAAAAACCTTTGAGAAAGCCCGTTGATATCAACGGCATGCCAATACCCCAATTTAATAATGCTGACGATCAAGTCCGATTTTAAAGTCATCCGTTGTGTGGGGTTATGAAGTGTCTTAAGACTCTTAACGTTGAGCTGTGGAACGGTTAACCCGTCGTCTTTGAAATATGTGAGATGGAACCCGTTTGAGAGTAGTACAATAGAACATAATTAACTTCAACTAGTTAGTGATTCTAAGTTATGAACCAATGATTTCTATTGAAATTTTTCTGAATACTTCCGCGCTTTCGAACGGAATGCTTTTATTGGGCGCATGGAAACTTCTTCATGCCAGTGGCCCAACTACCTATACTACATAGTAGACAGACGGATTTGAAATTCGATGCCATCCTGCATAGTAGTAGGAATATCTTATTTTGCACTGAATATATCATACATACCTGTTCTTGCAAATTGCGGTAAATACATACTCTATACTACTTTTACTGGCGTGGGGTGACTTATTATTATTAACGTCCATCCCACGCGGGATCTTTGTCTTGGTTTTCCATGAAGAATCAAGATGTATGTAATGTACATACATTGTCCGTATACCCAAGTATGCTGTCAATTTTTGCGCTGGCATTATTCTCTGGAGATAATAGAATAATAATGCACAATTGTGCGTACTACTATATATGTATGTAGGTAGATACTCTAGTTTCCTACATACATACTTGCCTATGCGTAAAAAATGGACAGTAAACTCTGAGTTTGCACCAAGGAAAGAGACTATCAGCTTTTAGACCGATTTGTGAGCTTAATGGAAATGCATGGCAAAGTCATAAAACTTAAAGAGATATATTAACTATTATAAAGTCGCTAGTTATACTATCGATCGCCGCCTTTCCTTGGCATAACTTTTATACAACCATGGAACTATCATATGATATCTTCTCTCCTTTCTAGTTGAACAAATTAACCTTGGTCGGATATAGTTGTCGCTCTCGGCCTTGGAGGGTTCCGAACAAGGCTTCCTTGAATGATGGCGCTGATTCTCTGTTGTCTCATATGATAGATACTAAGGTGGCATGATCTGAACTTCTTAAGCTGTGGCGAATCGCGGACTCGCGAAGATCGAGAGCGTACCTAGAATAACAAATAGAAGAAGGCCAGCGGTTTTTAATGTCTGCAGAATTATTAAATTCCGGGCACCGATTCCAATATGCCGATAATGGTCATCAAAGTTTCTGAGACTAGGTATAGTAGCTTATTGCACATAAACCTAATAATAAAACCAGAGGACTACCTAGGTACTAATAACTTCGACTTATAAACTCGACACAAATGTAGTATCTTGTAGTAATTATTAAAAATGCCATGAACCTTGGTTGAAGTTGGTTCAACAAGGGGAGGATATGTATGTATGAAGAAAATCCCAAAATGACAAGGTTCTCAACCTCCAGGGCTGTCAAAGTTTGCTACATTAACTTCTTGAATTTAAGATTTCTTTTATAATTTATAACTAGCCTACCATTTGCAGATACGAACTACTCCAGGGACGTTATCTGTTAGAGATCTTCTAGATACCTAAAACAATGTTCACTCTGCATAGAACCTTTTCTGGAATCCAAAATATTATATTATCAATCTAGGTCCACGTTAAGTACAATATTTTGAGTGGGGTAAATGGCTAAAATAAATGCGATGCAAACTTCAAATGAGTTGATGTTAGGATAATTTGAATTAATTCGAACCGTAAAATGAAGAGCCAATAATATAGATCAATTAACAGTTCGAATCGGTAGTAGCTTTCCTTTGCATTACCATGGTCCATCATTATTAAGTTCATTACTCCCAAAGTTAGGCAAAAATCCTTGCAATAATGTAACAAAGAACCATTCTTCTCATTCTTTCTTCATCTTTATTTTACTTTTTGTTCTACTCGCGGCCGTGGGTAGAGTTCAACAACCGATCAAAGTTCATCGAACATTCGATAGCCTTCTATTCCGCGGGTTCTTCGTCCCATCTTTCAACCCCAGGCGGGATCTCCACCACAGCTTCACTGCACCAGATATGTGCAGCATTCATAATCATATCCCTGGTCAGGCCGACCAGGCATCCTGCCTTAACGCTAAGGGTGCATTCCCCCCTGACGCGATGGATGAGCCGTGCGCCACAGTTGCGACAGAACAGGCATTCCAGATTTCGCCCTGTTAGGGTCCGGCGGGTGTAAATGCCAATTGCGGAGTCGGCTTGACCTGGGGTTATCTTTCGATTCGGATCTGCGATCTCGAAGCTGGGGAATATTGCCGTCAAACCATAGGCAGACGAAGACTGGTGTCGACATTCATTGCAGTGGCAAACATAGACTTTGGTTGATTGCGGGAGGGGAGTTGTAAATTGGATTTGCAAACACTGGCAGTGGCCCTCCATACTCTTTTCTCTAAGAGAAAGAGAGAAGAAATGAAGAAATTTTTCAAGGAGACGGCTCTCGGAGTCCCGGTTTCGGGTCAAAATTTAAGGTAAATAGCCGAAAATCTTCCCTTTTTTAATAAAGTTCTTTGGATTTTGCTTTTTGTTCGATAAGCTAAAGCCGTGGAGGTAATGATTTGCCGCGATAAGAGCGGAAATTGGAAGCTTGGGCCAAAGACTTCCTACAGAATCTTTCTGCTACATCTATCATACATTTTATTATTTTATATCACTGATCATGAGCACGTCATATCAAGTTCAGATAAATCATAATGTTGTTCAGGAATCAGCGAAAAGCGCCAGGTAGTTGACTTATCTTATTGAATGGGCGAAAATATCTGTTAATGATTTAATTAGATCAAGAGATTAGTTTTTCCGCAATTGATCCTCCAATAGAGATTGCAGCAATTCTTCAACCGACAAAGCATCAGATAGGTCGACGATGCTAAACAATTAGCAGCCCTGAATCCTGATTCACTGAATGATTGAATCAAGAGATTGGTTTTTCCGCAATTGACCCAGATTGCAGCAATCCTTCAACCGACAGAGCATCAAATTAGGATTGATCGATAGGTCGACAATCTGGTTAAAAGCCGCCAGAGATATAATTTGCAGACACTAAATGATTAGTGACAAATGATTGGTGTGTTTTATCGTAGTTAAACAATTACATAGAATCTCCCTGGCGTTGTCTTTCCATCTTCTCCTTTCGCGCATGGCGCTCTCAGTTGCGTTGGCAATAGGAATGCAAGTTCTAGTCAGAATACCTTACAGCTGGCATAAAACGGCAATTGTCCTTGACATCTAGGTCATTCAGTATGTATGTATGTAGGTATGTATGTATGCGTCGTCTCTTCTTCATATTATGTGTTCTTTGCCGTATGCGCGTACAGTTCAGTTCATTCCCAAATATGCATTCTATTCCATCTGTTATGTAACCGCAACTCCTCTTCGGATACGCAACGGTCCGGAGTTAGATAGGCTATCCTATGATTCCTATCTATGATAGTATCATATGTACAAAACCGGAGAATGGGAACTGCATTGACACCCGGCCAGACGGACAGCACATTTGCCGGCTTACTATAATAATAAGCTACCGCCTTCCCGTTGAAACAGCGCGTCAGTGTGGGGGGATTTTATTATATATATGGGGATATGTATGTATGTATGTATGTATGTAGAGAGAAACCGATGAGGCACAAACAGGATACATTAGTTTAGCCTCGCACAAAAAACCCCCATGGCCCAGGAAAACTTCAGAAGTTCGGTATGACGTTGGGCTTTGTGGGGTTGGCGGGGAAAAAGACGGTGTGGACACCCATTCCAATCATCGATATCGTTGTATCGATAAAGTAGTAGAAGCATGGGTGCTGACCATCATTGCATGTTACTCTGGCGTACACATATGTAACTATCTCCTGACTGAATCTCTGGATACTACTCTATCTATCTAGTGGACGAGTCAGTTGGTCATGAATTTGCTGTCGACTTTTACTTATTATTATCATACATACATTTAACTATCATTAACTATTCATATGCTCTGTTCTTCTGCCTGCAGGGCAAACGGCAAACAGCAAAAAAAAAAAAAAAAAAAAACAGGGGAAGTCTGGTGTCTGTCGTGTCAAGCCATGACTGGAAATTGTCTCAGGGCACATCAACAACCATCTGGTCAAAGTTCAAACGTGGCGGTCTAGAAAGGCACAACGCAGCAATCATGGGGGACAGAAAAGGTTTAATAATTTCTATCCAGTTCGTTCTATGATATGTTATAAAGGTACTATGGGGATATTCTAATCTAAATAAATCTCAAAAACCTTCTTTGTTTTTTTTTTTTATCATCGCCTCGCCCCATTTTGCTGTTGTCGCTTATGGTAATATAATATTGACTTCCGGCGTTTGACGGCGACTTTCACGAGAGATTGGGGGATTGGCTAGGAATTTGCAAGGCGTCCAAGCTGGAATTGAGTTAACTACCTCAGGCATCAAGGGTCTAGCATGATCAGATCAGTTATGTAAGCCGGTCATAGAATAAATGTTCTTCATGTCTGCAGATTAATAATAATAATATTATTATTATTATCCCTATATCCCCGTACATTAATAAGATTGTATATACCCTCAGGATTAGGGCTTTAAAAAAAGTGTACTCGATATAAACAGGTGTTTGATTACCTAGTTGGGTATGATGCATCACTGAATATTTTATTCGTAGTCCGTCGTCTTGTTTACTTCGAAATTACTATTATCCACATGTCCTGTCCCAGTGAGAGAGAACTCCCAATTTCATGGCGACAAAGTCGGTGAAGGGTTGGAAGGACGCATATCATAGCGCCGTATAAGGTATTTTCCTTGGTTCGATCTCCATATGTTACCTAGCGAAGAGAGAAGTGATATAATAAAAGGCGAAAATAAATTCCATCTTTCGAACTCAATGAGGGTTAGAGTCCTTCATGCATCATTGGTCAGAAACAACGAATCCGAATTTTGCACCCTAAATTGGTCTCTCGGGTTAATTCCGAAATGAACCGGTTAGATCGGACGATCTTCATCTTATTAGCTATGTAACTATTTAAAAGAAAACGAACTGCGGAAAGACGCTTTGGTTCCCTGCCTGACCACCTGCATTCCTTATCGCATACCTAACATACATATGTGGGACTTGCGCAAACTCACCGCGAAAAACTCAAAAGATTTTTGTAACATGTAATTCTGCAGAGATCACTAGGTAGTTACTTGTAGTTATTGATTACAGCAAAGTTGCCATCTAAAAAGTTATGTACAGCGGCTGAACTAAACAACGTGGGGTTAGACTAGGGACATGAATGATGAATGGATGGATGGGTTGTTTCTAGTATCATGTAGTAGGGCTCCCGTGGGGAAAAGCCATGCATGATGACTTGCATTATAATAATAATTATGGTTCGTCTATCTCTTCCCTCGCTAGAGACGTCTCTAGTTCCATTCCCTCTTCGAACGCCTCTTTCAGTGCAGTAACATTTTTGGTGGATGGCGCCACACACGGCCGCCGGGGAGGACCTCCATAGCCATAGTAAACTTCTAGACCGCTCTTGACAGCAACAAACCCTCCTTTGATTGACACCCAGTCGGCCCGCGCTACGATGGCTTGCAGCTCCTGGGCTTTCCACACTTCCCCACTATTGTAGAGCTCCACCACTTTCACGCACGATCGAGGGATCAGGTTGGCTACGCCTGAGATGACTCCTTGACCGCCGGCAACCAGAGCTTGTAACGTGAAATCCGCTGAGCCGCCGAGGGTAAAGAAGCCTGGCTTCACGGACGCGGCGATGCGAGCCAGCTTGCCTGTGTTGCCGCAAGTAAGTTTGACCCCGACTATGTTGGGGTGTTTGGAGAGTGCCAGGATGTCATCTGAGCTGAGATCGACCCCATTCGCCGCGCCGGGGTAGTTGTAGATTAGGAGAGGGAGAGGGGAGGCATCTGCCACTTCGCGGAAATGCTGAAGGAGCGCCTCATTGTTGACCAGGGACTTGTAGTAGCATGGAGGAAGCACCAGAACGTAGTCGCCGGATTCTGCTGCATCGAAGCATAACTGGATCGCTTCTCGGGTCGACTGGGCGCCACATCCCACGATCAGCGGCATGGATGTGAATCCGCTGGAATCAAGAGCCCGTCTAGTTGCGGCGCTTATGACTTTCCTTTCCTCCCGGTCCAGATGGACTGCCTCGCCATTGCTCCCCTGTACCACGATGCCGGCGATACCTGAGCGGGCCAGTCTCGCGGCATGCCTTTCGACTGTGCAAACATCCACTTCTTCATTATCTCCTCCCTTGAAGAAAGCTACGGTGGGAATATATACTCCCGGCTTTAGCAACCGCCTCATCGTTGAGCCATTGGCGTTGCCATTAACCGTGCCAGTTAACAGGGCACACATAGTTGTGTAGATGTGTCTGAGGAGGGGTTCGATGAGGGTGTTGCTGTGCGTCGCAGCAGGCAACTGGAAAATGTTTGAAAGAAACAGGAAAGATTGACGAAAAGAGTGATGTCCACACTTCAATTATTCAACTTGCCAGCATGAGTGCGGGAAACACAAACAACTAGAACTAGAGAGAGAGAGAAAAAAAATAAAAAAAAATAAAAAGGGAAAGGGGGCGTGAGGGAGGGAGGACAGAACGGGACCTGACTGATGGTTATTATTTATTCCTCGACAAACTTCAGATCCTGTACGGCTGCTCTAGTCGTCCCTTAAAACCCCCTGGTTGTCAATCTTCCGGGGCCATGTAGCGGTTCATGTATTGATCAAGCCCCAAGCAGGAAAGGATGAATCAGACCTTGCTCTCTGGTGACCTTCCCGAAATATCGACAGGCTGTACGCCCGATGCTGGCTGCGGCAAAACCCTTCCAGTCGAAGCATGGAGGTGAATCCCCCACGCGCACACAGGAACCCACTGACCACCCCCCCCACGGCATCCATATCGTGGCAAGCTATGAACATCCCATGACGGTGATGGTTGCCCCAGTTCCCCTGCTCTACTAGCCTCTCAGCCCTCGTTGTGTGCGACGGGTGACTGTCTGGCTGGCCGCATTATGGGTCGCAGACCGGTCTCTTGGGAGTTGGGGTAGGCAGACCCCCCAACGTCAGCAAAAGACAGCAATCGACAACCACTAATCGGCAGGGCCGGTTTGCCGATTCAAGACTGCCGCGTCCGAGGTCACAGGTTCGGGAACAGAGACAGCTTCATCACTATTGTGGATAAACAGTTGGTTAATGTGTGAGACTAACAGGTCAGCTAAATACATAGCACGGAAGAGGCTATGTTTTCGGACTAGGATGACTTGGTGACACGATGTTGATGTGCTAGTTGAAGAGGGATGACAGAACTGGAAGTCAGTGATGGACGTGGCACTTGTGCTTAGTCACTCTTGTATAGGTACATACTCTCCACTCCACACATGGTGCCAGGAACAACGCCATCATTCTTTAGAGGATTTTTATTCGATACACGATTTTAAACGTCAACATCGGATCGTGTACCCGGACCCGGACCGTGGGGCCGGGTACCTGATGGGTTTCCGTATCCACCTATGAGTGTACTAGTAGTTAAAATTAGAGACTATGACGTATAGGAATCTAAGATTGATATATACAGCACATATACTAATGGATGGATTGTTACCCCAATTCGCATTATTGCCAAATTATGTTCGTGAACGTGGACGGACGGTGGACCAAATGGATCCTGCTACTCTTAATTTATAAGCGTAAAATGCAAGCAACCTGCAAAACTAATGTCATGTGCGATCATATAGACGCGTTAAATAGTCTATATTATAATTATCCAATTCTCTTTGGCATTATCCCGTATACATGACGTAAATTATATCCAACCCAACCCAAGCTCGCCTTTGGCCGGGCGGTATCCAAAAAAGGACAGTCAACCGGAAAAGAAAAAAGAAAAAGAAAAAAAAACAATCATAATGGTCATGATAATGAGCGTAAAGAAAAAAGAGCTTGCAAAACAGGGTATGTGAACAAAAACAATTTTATGGGTATTAAGCATTAAATAAGGATATTTAGGAGTGACACTAAACTGAAGATACCGAACAGCAAACTGTGTGGTAGCGTGATGACACTCGGACTTCCCGCTCCTGTAAAGAGGGAACTGGAGGGACTGGTCTTACTTGGTACCGTTGCACCGGCCCCTGCGTTTGAAGAACCCGACGCCTCGCCACCGGATTGGTTGTTTGATGGATTCGGACCTTGACTATTATTTTGAGTAGCGGTAGGAGCCGGGCCCTGGTTTCCAGCATTGCCAGAAGCCGAGCCCTGGTTGCTAGGAGCCGAACCCGGGTTCCCAGTGCTGCTAGGAGCCGAGCCTTGGTTCCCAACACTGCTAGGAGCTGAGCCTTGGTTCACAATGCTGCTAGGAGCTGGGCCCTGGTTCCCATTCCCAGTACTGCTAGGAGCCGAGCCCTGGTTCCCAGCACTGCTAGGGGCAGAGCCTTGAGAAGCCGAGGCCTGGTTTCCGTTGGCTCCGGATCTAGAAGTGCCTGCGTTCTCTGCTTGCTGAACTCCGCTCTGCAAATTTGTGCAGAAAGATAGGAATTGTTGGAATTCAGGTAAGGAGCCAGTTGTAGTCGAGCCAGCTGGGTGATGTTTAATACATTGGTTGCAATCCGACAGGGTTGTCTCAAAGGCCGAGCCGGAGCTGCACAGTGCAGCGGTCTTTCCCGTGGATTCTGCTTCAAGCATACAATTGTTGCAGTCAGCGTAACATTGACCTGCTACCTTGGTCACCCCATGAGCCTGCCTGTCGTGTAGAGCATTGAATGGTAGTGGAGAACGCTTATGTAATTCTGTTCCGTTGGGGAAAGCGAATATATCATAACCCAAGCCAAATTCCGAAGGAAAGAGGTTGAAATATCCAGGCGAGACATTGTATTTCAAGATTTCGTCGTCAGGCCAGAATTGAGGAGGAAGAAGTGGGGGAGTCGGAATGCACTCGTCCGGAGCACAGAAGTATGTATCTGCAGGAGGGCCGGCCGGGAAGTTGCAGTCATCATCGCCAGGCGACTTACGCGGATGGCATAATTTTCCGGGTGGACAGCCCCAGGTGAAATCCGTTGGTAGAGGGCTGGCAGGAGTGAATGTTGGATTGACTGTAAGCTGGGGGCATACGTTAAGGCCCGATACACTGGTCGTGACAGTGCTTGTTTGTGTAGCTTCTGAAGCTACGTTAGGGTACTAGGTCTATCATTCAATGTACATAACCCGATTACTTACCACTGGGCGCTCCAGTAACAGGTCCAACTCCACTCGCCCCTGACCCACTCGCCCCTGACTGAGATACTACCGTCGATTGCGGGATGGTAATGGTTGAGAGGGTTGTTTGTGCTGGAACGGTCGATACTGATCCAGAAATTGTGATCGTGGTTGTTTCGCTTATGACAGTGGTAAAGGTTGATCCAGGGATAGTCTGCACTGAGCGGGTTGTAGTGACAAATACTGATCCAGGGACGGTAACCGTGACCACGACTGCGGGGAGGGTCACCGTGCTCCCGGGAGCGGTGACAATTGCAGTCGCAGCTCGAACGGAGGTAATAGTAGTACCCGGAAGAGTCGTCACTGAACCAGGAAGCGTGATCACCGATGTTACCACCGAACCTGGAATCACTCTGGTTACAGGTTGGCCGGGGATAGTGATTACCGGACCCGGAAGAGGGATAACTGAGGTGACCCCGGAGCCAGAAAGTACAGACGTGACGATTTGACCTGGAATGGTTGTTACCGGGCCAGGTACAGTAATCACAGTAGTAACCTCTGACCCCGGAAGGGTTGAGGTTATAATTTGACCAGGAAGGGTCGTTACCGAACCAGGCAGTGTAACAACCGTGGTGGACTCCGACCCAGGAAGCACTGTAGTTACAATTTGGCCGGGCAGAGTCACTACAGAGCCGGGTAGAGTGACCACCGTGGTTGCCCCTGGCGAAGAAAGCACCGTAGTTACAGTTTGGCCAGGAAGCGTCGTCACGGAACCAGGTAAAGTGATGACTGAGGTCACTACCAACCCTGGAAGAACAGTAGTCACACCTTGTACAGTTACTATAGTCACTGATCCAGGTAGAACCGTGGTAACCGTTGTGCCAGGAATCGTAGTTGTTGACCCTGGGAGAGTAACAATTGAGACAGATCCGGAAATCGTGACAGTTATGGTCGATGCAGGCAGCGCGACTGTGCTTCCAGGAGCGGTGACGGTAACCGTCTGTCCAGGTAAAGTCGTTATGAACCCAGGCGCAGTAACGGTTTCAATTCGCTCTGTAGTGAAAATCGATCCAGGAATCGTGGTCACCGAACCGGGAAGAGTAATTGTCGAGACTGAGCCAGAAATTGTCACCGTAGTTAGGGACCCGGGACCCACCACCGTTGTTCCCGGCGCTGTAATCGTAACTGGCAACGTTATTACTGTACCAGGTGCAGTGACAGTGTCAGTTCTGAGTATAGTGAAAGTTGTACCAGGGATCGTGGTTACTGAGCCTGAAAGAGTAACTACTGATCCCGAAACGGTTACGGTGGTAGGAATTACTATTGTACTTCCTGGTGCTGTCACTGTCACTGGCAGAGTCGTTATTGAGCCAGGAGCAGTAATAGTTTCGGTTGATCCGGGAATTGTTGTCACTGACCCAGACAGGGTAAGGACTGAAGGTGTTCCGGAAATTGTTACCGTTGTCGTCGAACCGGGGAGAGTGACTGTGCTTGCTGGGACTGTGGTGACGACTGTCGTCCCTGGCAGAGTTGTGGTTATGTCAATTGTTATGTCAGAGGTGACAATTCTTGTCTCATTTTGCACAACAGTAAATGTTGGACCAGGAATGGTGGTGACAGAACCAGGAAGAGTTGTAACGAGAGTTGTTCCTTGCAGGGTAACAGTTGTCACCGATGGTGGAAGAGTGACTGTACTGCCCAGAGCTGTAAACGTTACGGTGTCTATTACGGTGTCTATCACAGTGTCGATGATAGTCTGGCTTTGCACCACAGTGAAAGTTGGACCAGGAATGGTGGTGACAGAACCAGGGAGAGTTGTAACCAGAGTTGTTCCTCGCAGGGTAACAGTTGTTACCGATGGTGGAAGAGTGACTGTACTGCCCGGAGCTGTAAACGTTACCGTGTCTATTACGGTGTCTATAATAGTTTCGTTTTGCACCACAGTTGAACCAGGAATGGTAGTGACAGAACCAGGAAGGGTTGTAATTAGAGTTGTTCCTCGCAGGATAACAGTTGTCACTGATGGTGGAAGAGTGACAGTACTCCCTGGAGCTGTAATTGTCGTTCCCGGGAGTGTTGTTGCCACTGTTACCTTGTCCGTCACAGTGTCCGTTAACGTGTCCGTTAACGTGTCTCTTACTGTGTCTGTAACAGTTTCGCTTTGCACCACAGTGAATGTTGAACCAGGTATGGTGGTGACAGAACCAGGAAGAGTTGTAACCAGAGTTGTTCCTCGCAGGGTAACAGTTGTCACAGATGGTGGAAGAGTGACTGTACTGCCCACAGCTGTAAATGTTACCGTGTCTATTACGGTGTCAATAATAGTTTCGTTTTGCACCACAGTGAAAGTTGGACCAGGAATAGTGGTGACAGAACCAGGAAGGGTTGTAATCAGAGTT